>PGFW01034925.1:8204-19630 GCA_003123925.1 Haematobia irritans | reverse complement strand
AGGGGAAAATAGAATTTTGTGTCTTTTTCGAATGTCATTCTAAGTGAAAGGGTTGATATCTCTGGACGTTGAATCTTTAAAAAAGTTTGTAGCAGGAAAATTGATAAGTATATTAGTTCATTTGGATCTTCGTATTTTTTTTACCAAGTAAAATTATTTATTTGTTCTGGGTAGTTCATATAGTGACAGAGTCGTTCTTTGTAAACATGTTTAACATGTTTTTCCTAAATATATTTTCACCCACACACATAACTACAAATTCTTCAGGAAAATTTCAATTTTGTTGAATATTTTCCTTCCCATGAGAAAAGCTTTTTTCATAGAAATCAAGGTAAATTTATCCAATGAAATCAATATTGCTGAAGCTAAATCAATACAAGTGTGTTACCTTAATTTACTCGTATAAAAAGTAGTAAAAGAGAGAAATATTGAAAATTCCTCTCAGATTTCTATATTTGTTAAATGTACAGAACGAAAATATAGTAAAAATTGTAAAAAATATCAATAAATAAAAAGAATCATTGTGATTTGAATAATATTTTTCAAACATTTAGGTAAATTAAATACTTTTTATAGTGATTTTTTTTTACAAATGGCAGATTTTTTGCAGGAAACTTGAAATCTTTATCTACCGATGAAAGAAGCTATGGTTTTTACTTTGTATATAAAAAAGTACTCCTTTGCAAAATTTTTATCAAGTAAAACTCTGGCTCTGGCTATAAAGTAGAGTAAATAGCGCATAATTATCAGT
This sequence comes from Haematobia irritans, assembly GCA_003123925.1. Taxonomy (NCBI): domain Eukaryota; kingdom Metazoa; phylum Arthropoda; class Insecta; order Diptera; family Muscidae; genus Haematobia; species Haematobia irritans. The sequence continues at coordinate 18,879 of PGFW01034925.1, read as the reverse complement.
ATCTATATAAGGTGGGTTTCATCCGTGTGTAACACTACAAATACCAGAATTCTGATATAAGAAAGTATATATAATCCTTGATCAGGGAGAAATATAAACATGTCTCTCTGGTCATGGCTATCTGTGTTAATAGGCTACTTCCTTCAATAATGAACACTATAGTGCATGAAATTTTAACCCAGAGCACGATTGTTTTCTACATCAGTATTTTGAAATGGATACTACTTCGGCCTACATTTAGATTTTTGCTCTCCATATGACGCGCCCCAAATTGGGGTCTTCATGACATTATACATTAAACTTTTATCTGATTTGCATGAATTCAAAACGTAGAGGTATTTTGGTCCATTAAAGGGTGTAGCCGAATTTGTTGATCGTCACTGTATTGTATTTTTCGAAACAAAGTGATTTGTTTCGCATTAGTTTGAAATTTCAATTATGAGGTCAATCACGTTAAATCTAAAGACAGAGGTGCACAAAAATTTCCTCCAGAATACGTAGAATTTTATAAAGATGTAGTCCTTCTAAGCTCTCAAATACAGAGCCACTTTGTTCCAAATTTTTGCAAAAAAAAATAAAATTGTAAGGCATATCTCGCAAATATTAGATATATTCGCACCGATACACATCTTCTATAGTAGTTTTATAAAGTTCTATCCAGCAAAGCATAAATAAATTGGAATCGTGCATATTGGCGCGTTTTGCAAGTACACTGAAATTTACATTACATCCAGGTGTCAACTTCCAACGTCTATAACAGACCCGTGAATCCACTAGGGACTACAAACTCTAAATTTATAGAGAAACAACTTTAAGCTTTGACACAAAAGAAAAATTATGATGATAATCTAATCCGATTAAAAAGTTAAACAGAATTATTCCAAAAAAAAAGCGATTTGGAACTACTTTAGTTTCGAAAATTTGAACAAATAATTATTTTGTCCATATACTCTACAAACTTTACTCGAAAAAATTTGTCGATAAACTTGTAAGTAAAATGTTAAAAGAGACATGCATTTTGACATTGTTCTCTTTAAATTGTTTACTATCTTACTATTTTTTGGGGTTGAGGAACGGTCTCTAAGTAAAATTAGTAAAAAAATATAACTAGTAGTAACGTAAAGAGACACAACTACAGATTTTTCGAAAAATATACATACCATGAATGAGCACAATTCAATCATAAGGAGGAAATGATACTGTACCACGCAACCAACTATGGATGTAAATGTTCGTTATAAATGTTTCCAAGTGACAAAATACAATTTATGAGAAAAAACCCTTTGTCGCAATCAGCAAAAAAAAAATTTGGAAGTTGTTCCAACAAACAACTAGTTCTTTAAAGCCATCCCCAGAATCCCCATCGAGATTTTTTTCAACTTCCGATGCGTCCTTTTGACAAGTCCACAACATTTTATCTAAACGCATCTTGGGATCCCCAATGTTTTTTTTCTACTTCCTCACTGGCAGTCCTTTGACAAGTCAAACATTCTTCTAAGCGCATATTGGGATACAATCTTTTTCTATCTTCCGCTGCAGTCAAAAAAAAATTATGTAAAAAATAGACAAATTAATAAAAAAAAAAAAAAATAATAATAATAAAATAAATTTCAATTCCCCGCTGGGATTTGAACCATATGCCGTTTACTTTTTCTCTTCATGGAAGTTCTTTTTGTGAAGGGTTTTGCAAATTAAGAGAATTTTAATTTTTTTTTTGGTTAGATTTTTAACTAGAATAAATATATTTATACAAAAACATATGCCGAAAATTAAAATAAAAACGATGCAATAACAAAAAAGATATTTTTTTAAAAAATGTTTGATAAAGTGGTGAAGATATAGTCGTCGCCGCTTCTGAGGACTTTGAACCTGCGTCTTAGTTCTTCTCTAATACTAATAAAGGACTCTCGAGAAGCAAGTAGAATTTATTCTATGCTGGTGATTAGATAATATACAACATTTGAATTAACTTCATACGATTATGTTCAATTGGCGTTTGGTGAGTGTGCTAAGGCGGTTCTTGATGGCCGGCATCCAACCCAGGTCAACTGCGATTCGGAGGCAAAAGTTTTTCAATTGCTAAAATATAATAATAGGAAAATAATATGTAATAAAAATATGGCTTAAAAAAAAAAAAGAAATTGATTGAATTTTTTTTCGCTTTTAATTTCTTATTCAAATTAACTTCAGGCACAACCTACAATGCACAAGACCAAAAAGGAGTACTATCCTCTATACAAGCCATGTAAAATTCTATTGAGATGATCCAAGGTTTGCCATAACTTCCGATCAGAGATAGTGGATCCAAACTAGCTTTTTGAAGCTCTTTTTTTGCTGGAAGTTCATACTGGCCACCATATATTCGAATGCAATCACACTGTATATATACCAAATAAAGGTGTTCTTTTGAGGTTGATTATTCATGCATTAGTTGAGCAGATACTGGGATTCAAGAATGGTTGAAATGAGAAAGATGATCAGTATGATTTGACATTTATCATAAATAGACTTCTAACGAGCAACGCTTGCAAATCATTGAATTTATTCCGAAATCATTGTTCGGTTCGAAAAATGTGTTTTCGCTTTAACGTCCATTAATGGTCTACATAATAAGATACCAAATAAAGCAAAATTGCGCATTGATGAAGAAGCACCAGAAAGCGTTCAATGAACTGCCATGATCCGAAAATGACTGTTTGGTTGGTGGTTTGTAACTGTGCAAATATTGACGTATTTTTTCAAAGATCTGTTGGACGAACGTTACGTGAGCGATCGTCTATCGTTCGATGCTAACTAAACTTTTGTGACAAATGGAATAAGAACTGGTTGACATGTTTCAACAAATGGCGAACATCACAGCTAGCGATTTAATGCAATTTGAGGGAAAACTTCGGAGAACATCATCTCAATAAAATGAAACCGGTAAGTGGCACCAAATATCAATGCCGATTTGAGCCTTTAACTATTTTTGTGGGCTCGTCAATCCTAAATTACGAAATAACCAGTACTATTCCAGTTTGAAATACACATTTCGAAAGAATTGGAGCTTTCGGCGAAATGCTCGAAAAATTGCCAAAATTGGATTTCCGAATGGACCACTAAGCCAGCGGGCAACATTTAAATAAATTATCTCAAAAGTAATTTTATGGACATCTAAGTTTCAAATAAAGAACCGATGAATTTTCAAATTTTATAGGCGTTTTTTAAAAAAAAATTATCAAGCTCTTAACAAAATCCCTTTACCATATCCGATGCAAGTCACACTGTATATACACAAATATTTTACTTGGCCCTGAGCATTTCGTGGTTTTCGATTCTTTGTTGTTCGTTAAGAAAATATCCTGAATGTAGTACACATTCCCAAGCGAAGTATCCCACAATCGATAACCAACTGACCGAATTCATGACAAAGCCCCATCATTATTCATAGCCAGTGTTAGTGTGAAGAAATTTCCTTTTAAGGCCATGTGGTATCTTTGTAGTCAACTTGGTTGGTCCAATGTCTTTTTCAAACGATTAAAGAGAAATATAAAAAAACGCGAAAAAAGGAAAATGACCAAAACAACGATCAAGACAATCTCTTTTCAAATGGAATACAAATTAGGGGATTATATCAAAAGGCGAATTTCTTTTGATGTTTCTTACCAAAATGGTGCATTAACTCTGGTAAGTAAAATGATTTTAAAATGAAATCTGATAGCTATCCCAGCTTCGCATTGAAAAAGTTGGATTTCTTTTTCTCGAGTTCTTCCCCAAAAAAAAAAATCCACAAAAATCCTAAAACAAAACCAAAACTTTAAGGGATTTTAGTATTTCGTCAGTGATGAACTAAATTGAAATCCTAAAGGCAAGCCAAACAATTCTTTATCTCTCCACCGAACCTTCGCAAGGGGGTTTTTAATGTAAGAGCCTATAGCAAAGCTGATTGTTTCAACGAACAGGCTTCATGAGAGTCATTGACTGTGGATTTTATTTTACAAAAATATAAAATACCTTCAACAATAAAATATTTTACAAGTCTCATTGTGCGTTTAACAAGAAGACTTTTACGACAATTTAAGAAATTCAAAATATTCCCAAATATTTCAACCTAAGGGCTGTAACTGGTGAGTGAGCGGCATAGTCAATATTTATTGTTGGTAACAGACAATCCCCCAATGGTAATAGTGCGGGCGAGAAAATAATTTACAACAGTAGGAGAGGACAACCTCGATGGAAAATTAAATTATTGTGTTGAAGGGCGGGTTCTCTTATAATTAACCGCTGTCATCTACATAAGCAGATCTGTAAACAAGGGAGCTAATTGTTTTAATTACTGTTTCAATATTGGGACAAGTATGAAGTAAGATGTTTAATTTTTTCCTACGCAGAATAGCAACTTAAATAATTGCTGGTTCCGATGACAATGTTTACTTTGAAGTACTCTTCAATGGATACATCGTGGATCCATAACACACACATCTAAATGTGGTAAATGAAACAAGTAAAATGCTACTTTTTGTTTTAATTTTATTATTCCAAAATAAAAAGTGTCGGAAATAACATTAGTTTAGATTTGTTCGAATACATTCAAAAAAAAAGTGAACTCTCTATTTCACTAAAGCCAATTTAACTTTATTGTAGTTCATGGAATTATTATGTTTGGAGAAAGTTTCCTTTACTCTAATAATTTTTTGCGTACGTTAGTTAAATTAACTAAAAAACGGGGGGAAATTATACATAAATTAAGCATAAGAGATCCTAAGTTCGTATTTATAACAACGTAGTCCATTATTTCTTTATATTTGTAAATTTTACTACAAAAGCGCCATCATGAACTTCGTAATGTCACTAAAGACATTCTCGCAATTTGATCTCCCAATTTTCCTTCAAACCACAAAATTTTCTTTAACAAGTGAAAAAACTTAATTAACATATGTCTAATAAATTTTCTTGAATTTGTCAGCGTTTAGTAATAGTGTTTAGTTAAAATTTTCTAAATATTTCAAAAATTTTCTAAATTAAAACGAATGTTTTCTTCCTGGTTGGTTCACTGTTTTTTTCAGTGTATGCAACCTTTGGCATGGATTATGACCTTCAAACGGCCAACAGAGCTATCACACTTTGCCCGAAAGTGGCTCTGTCGTATTTCGTCATCCTTACTCCAGCCTGAAAAGTCCAAGCGATTTAGATCCCGGATTTTGATGGCCACTGCATAGGTCTTATCGTACTGACCCTGCGGGCGTTGAAAGTATGTTACTTCGGGTATATGAAATTTTGTTTTATCTATTAAAACCACATTTATGAACTGATTTCGATGATTTTTTGCTCTTGCTGGATGTAAACCCCTACAAAAAGAGTGCGAATATCACTTACAGTTTACGAGATATAGTCTGCACAAATTTTTTGCCAATTGTGTGGAGTATCTCGGACCTAGAAGGTCCGTTTTTAAAATTCTCCTAAAACTCTTGTTTTTTACGAATTTTAGGAGAAACAAGTATATACGGCCGTAAGTTGGCCAGGCCGAATCTTATGTATCCTCCACCACGAATTTGCGTAGAAACTTCTACGCAAAGATGTCATCCACATCGAATTAATTGGGTTGTGGTATCTTAAAACTTCTTAAGAATCGTTTTCTAAATTGTGAGTTTAGTCCACTACGTGTTTATATATTAGGACATAAACAGGTAGTATATGGTAAGTCTAGCAAATACGACTCAAAAAAAGTGAACTCACTACTTCACTAAAAGCCAATTAATATATTTAGTTCATGAACTTATTAAATTTGAGTGAAAGTTTCGATTTACTCTACTTAAATAATTTTTTGGCGTGGGTTAGTTTAAATGAATAAAAGACGGGAATAAATTATACACAAGTTAAGGACAGAGATTTACTAAAATTGCCGTATTTGTCATAAAATAGTTCATGTATTTGTTTAATTTGCAAAGTTTTACTATAAAAGCGTCATTAGAAACTTCGTATGTCACTAAAGACATTCTTTGCAACTTTTGAACTACAATTTTCTTCCCTCAAACTACAATAATTTTCTTAAAAAGTGAAAAAAATTATTGTATGTCTAATAAATTATTTCGTGAATCTTCGAAAAATACTATACTTATTTTTGTGATATCGGCGCGATGACACGCGCTTGGTAACTACACTTGTTTTGTTAATAACTTTCTAAAAATATTCAAGAATTTCTAAATTAATCAAAAGTTTTCCTTCCTGGTGGGCTTCATTGTTTTTTTCCAGTGGTAAATGTAGCGAATCAAATATGGATTTTAGCACGTAGTGTAAGAGAGCCAGAATTGAAAATATGGGGGTCGCTTATATGTGGTGGCTATATACAATTCATGTATAATAATAATATATCATATATATATATATATATATAATTATATATGATAACCGTCATATATATATATATATATATTAATATATATATATATATATTATATATAGTACTAGTATATATAGTATATATATATATAAAAGATAAAATAAATTATATATTATATAGTATATATATTATATATATATATAATCATATATTATAGTAATAATATATATATATATATATATATATATTATAAAACATATAACTATAGACCGATATGGACCTAGTTAGCATGGTTGTTAACGGTCCGATATACTACACCAGTTATGTACCAAATTTCAACTGACTCGGAATGAAGTTTGCTCCTCCAAGTGGCCCCTCCAAAACCAAATGTCGGGATCTGGTTTATATATGGGGGGCTCATATATAATTATGGACTGATATGGAGCCACTTTTGGGCCTGGTTGTTAAGTTATCATGTACTTACATCACGTACCAAATTTCAAGCGAATCGGATGAATTTTGCTCTTCCAAGGGGTTCCGGAGGTCAAATCTGGGGATCGGTTTATATGGGGCCTATATATAATTATGGACCAATTTCGACCAATTTTTGCATGGGTATTTGAGGCCGTATATTAACACCACATACCAAATTTCAACCGAATCGGTTGAATTTTGCTCCTACACGAGGCTCCGGAGATCAAATCTGGGGATCGGTTCATATGGGGGCTATATATAATTATGGACCGATATAGACCAATTTTTGCATGGTTGTTAGAGACCATATATTAACACCATGTACCAAATTTCAGCCGGTGGATGAAATTTGCCTGCTCCTTAGAGGCTCCGCAAGCAAAAATCTGGGGATCGGTTTATATGGGGCTAATATATATATTATACCGATGTGGACCAATTTTTGCATGGTTGTTAGATACCATACACCACACAATGTACACAAATTTAGCCAGATCGGATGAAATTGCTTCTCTTAGAGTCCCCGCAATCTACATTTGGGGTCATTTATATGGGGTATAACGCTAAAAGTGGACCGATATGGCCCAATTTGCAATACCATCCAACGCTACATCAAGGGAGCTACCGATGGTGGCAATGGTTTAGCATGCCCGCCTTGCATACACAAGGTTAGATTCCTGGCTTCGACGCGAACACCAAAAAGTTTTTCAGCGGTGGATTATCCCACCTCAGTAATGCTGGTGACATTTCTGAGGGTTTCAAAGCTTCTCTAAGTGGTTCACTGCAATGTGGAACGCCGTTCGGACTCGGCTATAAAAAGGAGGTCCCTTGTCATTGAGCTTAACATGGAATCGGGCAGCACTCAGTGATAAGAGAGAAGTTCACCAATGTGGTATCACAATGGACTGAATAGTCTAAGTGAGCCTGATACATCGGGCCTACATCAATAACAACTACTTGTGCCAATTTTCAAGTCGATAGCTGGTTTCGTTCGGGAGTTAGCGTGATTTCAACAGACGGACGGACGGACATGCGCAGATCGACTCAGAATTTCACCACAACCCAGAATATATATACTTTATGGGGTCTTAGAGCAATATTTCGATGTGTTACAAACGGAATGACAAAGTTAATATACCCCCATCTTATGGTGGAGGGTATAAAAATCAAGACTTGTCCCAACTTTTTTTTGCTTGTTTCTTATAGAACATCAAACTTAAGACAGTATTCAATGTACAAATATTTATTTTGGCATTTATTTGGACCCCACGGTCAAAATAAATACCACGTACTGAAGACGAAATGTAGAAATATTAGGTAGCTGTATTGTTGTAACCAAAGCCTATGTTACACCGCATTAGTTGTCCTAGACCAATATTTGTCCATCTGTCTGATTTTTTCAGCATTCAGTAGCGTTCATCCTCTGACTGCACGGATGAAAAAGACTGTTTTTCATATGTTTGGCTATAAACATTATATGTTTGGAATACAAATTTTTAAACACAATATTTTTGAGTGCAAGCATATAATGTTCATAAACTAGCATAACATGTTTGGGACATATATGTTAATATGTTAGAACATATTATGTTTGGGACATAAAATGTTTGTAAATATAATATGCTTGGATGCAAACATATATTTAATTTGAAATAGCCTATAAACATATATGTGTTTTAGTAGCTTGGAGCCTATTTAAACAGGGAGCGATATTGAATTAAGTTGGTTGGTTGTTGCTTGTTATTACAAAATTAACATTTTATTTTTCTCCTTGGATGCTACTTAACTTAAAACTTGTGGTCCGCTGTTCGAATCCCCGTCCGGCAAAAGGTAAAATTAAAATAAAAAAAATCATAAAATTGAATAATTTCTTCTACAATGTTTGTATCACAGAAAAAAGTGCTAAGAACTAAAAAATCTCGTGGAAGTGAGAAAGATGTGGGGGAATATACAATTAGGCAGAAACAAAATTTTGAGCATTCAGGTCGAAAACCTATGTTGTTAGCACCTATATTACCTGTTTATTTTCATAATTCATTTATGATTGTAAATATATAATAAATAAATAAAATTTTGAGCACAATATTGTTTGGGAGAATTTTTTTTAAGCATATAATATTTTTGGGTGCAAAATGCTTTTTTCGAAGACAACATTATTGAATTTGGATGCAAAAATACAAAATGTTTGGAACTTAGACTACCCAAACATATATTGTTTAGACCAATATGCTTTCAAACATATTATATATTGGTAGAGATCAAACATATAAATTTTTGGGCAATACCCAAAAATGTATATGCTTGAAGCAAAATATGTTTGGGAGTATATGTTACAGAAGCGATTTTTTGTGAGCGTGTGGAGACGTGTTTCGTGCCAAATTTGAAACGATTGAATAATAGATAAGACAAGAATACAGGAGCTGACTAAACCTTTAGATTTGTACGGAAAGTGGGTGTAGCTCTTCCTCAATAACGCCGCATGTTTCCAAAAAAGAAAATTTCAAGGGCTCTAGGTTTTATATTTCAAAAAGATATTGATTTGCCATCTCAAATTGGTCATTTTCAGCTGGCAAGAAACCCCGATCGATTTCGTTTGATTACAAACTGCTCAAACTCGTAATAGCATTTGAATTCCATCACGAATAAACTTTATTTCCGAATGCAAAATGCTTTTGTAAGCTTTTTAACTATAAAATCAACTGTCAACGATCAGACGAACGGTTTTATGAAATAATAGCAGCCTGAATATGGTTGCAATGCATATTACCACACTGTATATTAGCGAGTCGCAGAAAATTAAATAAATTACCAAAATTTGCAGAAATTTTAACCAAAAACTACCAAAACAAACAAATCTATTTTGCAAAATTTTATTTCTATAGACAATTTTGTCAAATTTTAGTTTCTATAGAAATTTTGCCCAAAATGTTGCTTCTATAGAAAAACATTTCTATATAAATAAAATTATGACAAAATTTTCGGTAGAAATAAGATTTTGACAAAATTTCTATATAATTAAAATTTTGACAAAATTTTCGGTAGAAATAAAATTTTGACAAAATTTCTATAGAAATAAAATTTTGAAAAAATTTTCTAAAGAAATAAATCTATAGAGTACCTCTTAGTTGGAAGGGATTATGTGCAAAATCTACCAAATCATCAAGAATTCTATCATTCTGCTAAACAGTAAAAAAATTACCTTTTTTGGTAGAATTCTACCAAACGTGGCAATCGTTCTTAACAGTCACGATTTTACAAGGAAGATGTGGGTATTTTGGAATTATTTACCCAAATCAGAAGAACATATATATGTGAGCCGATATTGACCAAATTTGGCACACATTGCAAAAATTTTAATTGCACTCTCTGTGCAAATTTTCAAATTTTTCGGAATGAAATTTGCCCTCCATGGTCATATGTATCTAAATCGTGTGGAAGATATATATGACAGCTACATCTAAATCTGAGCCGATTTTAACCAAATTTTGCATACATGGCAATAATTTTAATACCAATCCCTGTGAAATTTTGACCGGAGTGAAATTTTGACCTACGGATGATATAAGCATGTCCTTCTGTCCCTTTGTCTGTCTGCCTGTCTACAATAATGGCGCTATCGTCCTTCAATTTGGCACAGATTCGTTTTTTGTTTGCAAGCAGATCAAGGTCAAGTTCAAGTTTTCGGTCCAAGTTTTGATATAGTCCGCATATAAAGCGATCTCCCGATTTGGGGTCTTGGGCTTATAGAAACCGTAGTTTTTATCAAATTTGCAAAAAAATGTACCGAAAATGGTGCCTTATCGGTCCACGTTTGGTATAGCCTCCATAGTGGACCGATTTCCCTATTTTGCTTCTTGGGCGTCTACAAAGTGTATTTTTCTAAAT
>PGFW01034912.1:14224-26646 GCA_003123925.1 Haematobia irritans | reverse complement strand
ATACTACTTAATCAAAATGACCGATATAAAGCTTACAACTTTCCCCTATTAGATGTTTTATAAGAAGTTGGACGAAGTATAGAAAAAAATTTACGCATGAAAGAATGTAAGTACTTTTTTCGGAAAAAAGTAAGTACTTTTTTGGAAATTCCAAATTCCACAGTCAAATGCGTAGAATTTTATAAGGAATGCAAACAAGAATCTGCGAAAAAATGGATTCAATATCATTATTGAAATTGTACTAAACTAGCTACGAAAAAGTACTTGTTTAAACCTTTTCCTCTTTGCTTATAAGATCCGTCAGGATAAAGTGGTTAGCATGCCACCTTGTCATACAAATTGTCATTATCAAAAAAGAGAGAGATGTGGAAGTTTGGTTAAAGCTTCTAGTAAGCCATGGTCCTTTGTGGTTAATATAGAATGACAAAAGTCGCAACGGATGTTAATGCACGAATCAACAACAGCTCGCTCCCTCATCTGCTCTCCCCATTCAGCTTCATCAGCATCGTCGGCGCCGCCGCATCAGGATCTGTTAGTACAGGCCTAGACTGTTCCAATCCGTATTGAAATTAATTGAGAGAAACTTCTCCGTACTTGACAAAGTCATAAATTAATGCACCCGAAGGAGAGTATGCATGTCTGCGACAACCCTGTTTGAAATATTTGTTGCTAGAAATTATGAACAGGGCTGACACAGCAGCCCAATTGCTAGCAGTCGGAGTTGGAAACATAACATCAAACTGAAACAAGGGCATTTAATCCAGCATTTATAAAATCGTATTTAAGGACTAAAGTAAGAGAAACCAATGTTTCAACAATCAAGTTGTATGGCTCCATTAGGCTAACAATACCATCACAGGCGATGCAGGTTTTAAAACTGCCCAAAACATTGGGAGTAACCTCGCCATTAGTAACTTCCCCATCTCCCCAGCAGTGGAAGAAGAATTACAACGACAAATGTTACATCGAAAACAACTGCAGTGCCACCCAAAGAGGAGCTTCTCAATCCATGGATATGGTTAGATTGTGTGGAAGATAGTGGCTTTATGCAATGCAGTGGTTGTTCTTTTTCTACGTTGGTTTACAAGAGATTATCTATTGTTGTCCGAGTTATTTGCCAGTGTTTGGAAATATTCACACTTGGAAATCACCCAATGGGAGCTGAACTTGCTAGGCATATAAAGTTATTTTGAGCCATTGGTTATCTACTGTTTAACGGTAAGTTTTAAAGGCTTCCCATGTCAAATGGGTTTGGTGTTTCGTCTAAGGGTGGTTTTTTGGTTTAAAGTTTCTCTCGTAAGGGATAAAATGTTCTAAATTCCATATTCAATGTTAAATATTATAGAAATACAGTTTGTTAGTTCGTTAATCACGCATAAAAATTTTTCTAACCTAAAATGTATTAAATTATTCTAATTAAAAAATATAGAAAGTTGAATTAAACTTGAAAACCGAATAAAAGTTCGAAACTTTCTTTGACTTATTAGCGGTCTCAAATTGATTACCTTTAGGCAAAATTATTTTTATTTTTTGCAAGCTCTTTTTAAAATGCAATGGGCGAGTTCAAGCTGCGATTCTCGATATGCTAATTTTACTATTGGACCTTAAATGTTACCTACAGTAGTTTTGGTGCGAAAAATGTAATATTTTGATCATATATACAAGGTTTGGACATAATCTGAAGGAGGCATAGCACGGTAAGTAAATATTGCATTCTGGGGATCATGAAGATCATTACAAAACAACACATATAGTGTGTCCGAGGGATGGAAAATACATTTTTACGAAAGTACTAAAAAAGGTATTTTTTGAGCGAAAATGTACTTTTCACTAAATTTCAACAAAATTCCATTTGGAAGATTATTGTTAAAGAGCTCCCTTGGACTGAATTTTAAAGAAAATACAATTTTGTTTGTCCTCCTCAATTTTAAATATTTTTGTTATGTTTTAATATCCGCTTACAAAGATACTGTAGTATTGTAATATCACGGTTGCACAGTTAATAGAATTCTACCTGTTTTTAGATAGTAGAAATCGTGGTACTTCATAATTTTCAGTAACTAATATAAATAAAAAAATTCTATTGAATATAAAATTTGGACGAATTTTGCTATAAAATAAATTTGACAAAAAATCGTCCATAGAAATAAATTTTGACAAACTAATTTCTACACGCAAAGAAAAAAAAAAAACATTTGGAAAACGTGTAACCGAAAAACGTTTTTCCTTTTTGTTGACACAGTTTTTTGAATTGCTTCGAAAAGTAATACACTTTTTTCACAAGAAAAAAATCGTTTGTTGCAAAATTTTTATTTTTCAATAAAAAAGTTATTTTGAAACAAAAAACACAGTCCACTTTCGTTTTAATCAACAACACTGTTTTTTCTGACCTTTAGGGTCTTTAATACAGGACACATTTTAAAGTTCATAGTAAAAATTCATAAATTAGTAGCATGTAATGTGAAATTTTTTTCGCGAATCTTCCGACCGCATATCTGGAATATATGTTAAAAAAAAACTTTGGTCGAAGCAGGGGATCGAACCACGACCTTTGGCATGGCAAGTCGGGAGTGCAACACTGCTCTAACGGTGCCCCAACTAAAATGTATTTTTCTGTTAAATAACTTCTGTTTTAATCCGCGTCGTTGGGCGCCGTAAGCTATGCCTATATAAATATACTTAATATGGTGTAATTGGTGTATTGATTGCAATGAACGGCTACTAGCTCATGGAATAAGTGATGTTTGCTTACAAATTGCATGGTCCGCGGTTCGATCTCCGTCCAGGGCGAACGCTAAAAAAATCTTAAAATCTGTAATTTCTTCTACATTGTTTCGTCATTACAGACAAAAGGTCGCTAAGACTAAAAACTTCGTGCGGAAAGTGAGAAGACGTGAGGAAAAATGCTATTAGTCAGAAAAAATTTTTTGAGTTAGTTTTATGAAATTGTTTTTACATCCTGGAAAAGAATAAAGGTTTATCACAAAAAGTATATACTGTTCTTCCAAATACACTTCGTTTCAACGAAAAGCAAATGAGAAACGAACTTTGTTTGTCCAAAATTTCGTTTGGGAACAAAAATAATGACATTTTTGCGTTTTTTTTTTAATAAATCAGTGCTGCCAGTATTAAACTTAAGTTACAGACGTATTACAACACCAATTAAAAAATCATGTTAGCGTTAGGACAAAGAAAAAAACTACAACGTGTACTTATATTATGTTTGACCAACACAGAAAAATTTTCCAATCAAAATGTTATTGAGTTTTAAAAAATATCAATTAATTTTTTTTTGTGTGCCACATGTGGTATCAAATAATACAAATATATAAAATAATAATAATATTCCAGAAAAAATATAATTGAAAAATGTTTTCAATAATTAGTTTATCATTCTGAAAATTTGAAATTAAATATTAATTGGATCAACAAATTTTTAATTGAAACAAAATTCAATACACAAGAATTCATAGTATCAATTAATCTCTGAATTGACGTTCAACTTCTTTTTTTTATAATAAATATTTGATTTTTAATTGTCGTTGGTGATTAATACTATTATCTGCTTGATTGATGCAGTTTCAAATACAAATTATTTGAATTTATTAATTTCGTCATTGAATGAAAAAAATTTATTTTCTGTGTATTTATAATTGTAATAGTATATTACAAATCTTAAATCTGGTACAAAGGCGACTTAGGGTATGGTCACACTAGGCATATATTTGACCAAAAATATTTTTTTTCACGAACAAACAAATCTATCGCGATGTTATAGATCCAATATGAGCTAAAAATGTTTGCTGGTTTGACTGTGGTCGTGAATTCTTTTTTGATTTTTGTCAAATATTTGCCCAGTGCGACCGTTCCGTTAGGCTTTGTACCTCACATTTACTTTAGCATTTGGTAACTGAAATATATGATATTTAAATACTTATCCTATTTTCCTTTCAGCAATGGCCTTTTATCTTATTACTCCAATGATCAATGTTCATAAAGCTCTCATTCGAGAATGAACGAAACCTGATAAAGATACCTCGAATTATCAGTATTACGAATAACTTTTGGCCACTCCAGTGTCAGAGATGTGGCTGTACAAGCTCTTAAAACATTAGCCTATGAAATATTTCTAATGACACACGTCTTCCTCCTCCTCGGTGACGACTTGGGACCAGAAAATAAACAAGTGCGTCTACGTCGATACTACCACAATTCAAAAACTTCAACGATGATCCCAATTCATTGGCTATCCTTACAGAAAATGTTCTAACATTAAACAACGAACTTGACACACAGAAAGAAGTCATATTGGGAATGTTGGAAAAATTCATTGAATCCAGTGATTGCCAGCAACTTTTAAGTTTGCTGCTACTAATTGAGCAATTGCAGCAGCTGCAACAGAGCACAATTTCCAAGGAAGTTGCCAACAATATTATGGCTACAAAGGGCCAGACATACCACTCATCCCATGGTATTGATATTGTGGATGTTGACAGTGCTGGTGGTGTAGAAGTTTTTCGCCGAATCAACACACCCACCGAGCGAACCATAACAAATGTTTCGCCGCAAATCTGATACGGTCTCGTAATATGATATGCCATTCAATATGTCTCGAATCGTTTGTGTATACAAGACTGGCATACTTATTATATGGTGGATACATTTTTCAAAAATAATACCAAATATCTTTTGGGCAACAGCAAGGAGTTTATGGCACTATTAAAATACATTATTGAAGGGGTAAGTATGGTATTACTTTATATATGTATGTACGAGTGTGTCTGTTTGATTATTTGTACAAAGACATTTGAGATTAAAGATCTATTTGGTAATATTTGTGAATATTGCGATTGACAGATACCTTGGGATTTTTCATATATAAATACATAGACTACTAATGCTGTGATATTGTCTTTGTTATTATTAGGAAAATTACTTTTAATTATATTCCTGTTTGAATAGTTCTTTTTAAGCATTGATTTCGAATAATATTTATTAAAAATTCTTTCTTATTAAATATTAAGTCAATACAAAGATTGGCATAATAAATGCTTCAGCAATATCCTGCGAAATTGTGATTCCGCAGGTTAGAAGCTTGTGAACCCATATCATAAATGGTAATTGGGTGTGCGAAATATCTGCAATTACAATTATTTTTTTTTCAAAATTTTAAAAATGTAAGGAAAAAGAAGGCATGTCTGATATCAAAGATTTTTGTCTTTACTTTAACATGTGGTATTGATTCCGATTCAAAGAAGCGCAAGAAATACAAGTAAGGATACTTTTTAAGACACAATTCTCTTTAAGAATTTGGGTTTTTGTGTTTTCTTGCCTTTCTAGAGAGCAAATTTACAGTTTTCGTTTTTTTTCACTTTTTTTCTCATATTCTAAATCAAAGTCTTTAAAAAACGAGTTAACGGACAACTTTATTTCCAAATTCAGACTCGACTTCCAGTAGAAATTATGATATGTTATGTTTTAAGTAAAAAACGTTCTTTAAAATAAAGTGTTGAAAAATATGTCTTATATTTTGAACGATTTTTTGCTTTGTAGTCAGATGCAAAAGACAACAAATTTAAAGACAATTTTCATTATAAATTTAAAAGAATTTTTCTGAATTATATAAAGTCAAGTTAACCTTAGCGCCTAAAACATTTTTTCTTTATGTTATGATATCCATTTTTAAGTGAAATCACTTAATTATAAAAGGACAAATATGACTTCATTGAAAATTTTATCCGAGCTTTTGGACAAGAGAAAAAACTTTAAAATATTGCGTCTTCTAATGCTTAGCAAAATTTGCATTCGTATTTTAAAGACATGACATCTTTGACCTCACGACCATATTTTTTTCAGTGCAGGGTTGATAATGACAATTTGTATGACAAGGTGGCATGCTAACCACTTTATCCTGACGGATCTTATAAGCAAAGAGGAAAAGGTTTAACGACAAGTACTTTTTCGTATAAAGCTAGTTTTAGTTACAATTTCAATAATGATATTGAAATCCATTTTTTCGAGATTTTTGTTTGCATTCCTTATCAAAATTCTACGCTTTTGGACTGTGGAAGTTTGGAATTTCCAAAAAAGCTACTTCTTTTTTTCCGAAAAAAGTTACTTCCAGTTCTTTCAATGCGCTAAATTTTTTTCTTATACTTCGTCCCAACTTGCTTATAAAACATCTAATAGGGGAAAGTTGTAAGCTTTCTATCGGTCCATTTTGATTAAGTAGTAATATGAGTTATTCCCGAATAATGATTTTCCAACAATTTATTTTCTTTCAAAAATTCTCAAAATGCCTAAGCACGATTCTGATCTTCTTTACCAAAAAACTACATATGTATGTCCCTTTCCGGACCGTTTGGCATAGTCCACATCGCTTTATGTGCTCCGTGCCGCGTTCATCCAACTCAAACACTGATCGTTGCCTTTAACCTTTGCGTTCCCTAAGTTTCACTTCTTATGTGTCCGTAGCTCTTATCGCCAGTTCATTTGCCTTTATTATCCTCGAGATCACGGTAGCAGAAATGTTTATATTTTTAAAAATTTGTTTAATAAATTCCGTGACCTATATGCGAACCCCAATTGATTGTTTTTACAACGGCATAGTGTCAATTTAATCGTTGTCAGGTTGCCACCACCTACTATCAGTTCAGCTGTCATGAACGGATTTCGGTTTTGAAACCTGATCAACGGCATTCATGATTTTTTTATGATGCTAAAGGAATTACTTTTTTTTAGTTACTTTATTCTCTCAACAAAGTCTGCTAATTGTTCGTTCCTATGCAATTTCTTCATGTTTCGGCAAAGAAAGCATACTAATGGGTGGATACGGTCAAAATTTGGTCATATAAATTTGACGTATTTCTTTCAATTTTGCATTTAAAAAACGCTGACTTTCCATCATTTTGAAGGTTGTGTGTGTGTAGAAGTTGCTCCTATCTTGGATATGGATATTCACTCTTCAGTTGTCAAAAATGTCGGTCCAAGCAAGAAGAGGCAGAAGTATCAAAATTTTCTCGCGCATGCGCGAAAATCCGAGAATACTCGCACGCAAAGCTGCAAAATCGCTAAAAGTTGCCTAAAATCAACCGTTACAAATGTATTAAAGTGTTTGGGGAACGTTTGTCGACAGCAGAAAAGCTTGAATCGGGGGAAATCGAAACCGGAAGCGCTGACACGACAAAGAAGAGTTTTGCCGGTAGTTTCAAGCGAAACCCTAACATCTCTCTCCGAATGCCGCAAAATAAGCTGTGTGTATACGTCTACAACGTGCATCGAGCAAAAAACGTAGCCGGACTATCTACTTACAAGAAGGTTTAGTGCCTCAAACGGCGATGATAAGACCAAAAATGAGCGGCTCAATAGCGCGATCTCCGGAGTCTGTACACGACGATGCTTGAGTAAGTTTGACTTGCCTGTGTAGATGGATCGATACGTTAAACCTACTGTCAATAGCCGAGCTACCTTAGTTCAGCCTCCGGGACTATGGAGTTTTATATCGGCATGATTAGGATAGTGGAAACGTAGCAGATATTTTTTCCAAGCACATAAGTAACTGTCCAAAGTTCGAAGGAACTATCTTGGTTTGGCAGCCCTCTGTACCTGTGGCTTGAAAGCAGGCATTTCATAGATTCCGTGGACTGGTCAACCAATGAAATTTACGCTGAATTTATGAGTGTTTAAATATAATTCGTCCTGTCTGCCTTTCCTGAAGAACACGGACTGGGTTCCGTACTGTTTGGCCGGATTTGCATATTTTGGCCATTGGTAAAAAGGTCAATGGAGTTGGTACGCCGCCAATAACGTGCAGTTGGTTTCCCAAGGACACGAACCCTCCCCAACACACCAGAGC
Source organism: Haematobia irritans (assembly GCA_003123925.1). NCBI lineage: Eukaryota > Metazoa > Arthropoda > Insecta > Diptera > Muscidae > Haematobia > Haematobia irritans. The sequence continues at coordinate 18,791 of PGFW01034912.1, read as the reverse complement.
TCCGCCCAATTGAGAAATACTGGGGCTATTGTTAAGCGGAAGCCTAATGAAAGACGCAAAACAAACTGCTAAGGAACGAGCAGCAGTTCAAGGCAAAACTGGCTGTTCTGCGGCGAAAGAAGGTGGACAAAGGGTGCTGTACAGAAATCTGATGGCGCAGGAGTCAATTTTGCGTGAAGGCCGGCAATTCCGGATTTGGAAAAAAGCGAAAGCCTAACTGAATATTTTCCGTGAATTTTATACTAATCGAACTTGAAAAAGAATTTAAATTTGATTTTTTTAAATCAAACGATTTCACACGCGATTTACACGCGTTTTGCCCCGTTGGACCAAATTTTGACGCGTATCACCCTTTAAGATGTACGCTCCCAAGCAAAAAAAGCGTCGCCAAAAACAGTAAATGAAACATTGAAGTTTCGATCAGCACCTAAAGAAGTGATGCAATATCAGTGCAGACGGCTGCTTGAAATGGAGAACTTCCGTAATATGACAAGCCTCATGTAAATTCATCGCTTCTGCGTCAAATTTTGCAACCACTTCCGGATCCAAAAACAACATTGTTCATTACTTTTTTTGGCGACGCTTTTTTGGCTGGGTACATCTTAATAGGGTGATACGTCAAATCTTGGATCAAAGGGAAAACGCGTGTAAATCGGTGAGAACGGATTTTATTTTAAAAAAATCAAATTAAATTTCTTTTTTCAAGTTCGAATTAGTATAAAATCAGGAAAAATATTTCAGATTTAGGCTTTCGGCTTTTCAAATCCGGAATTGCCGGGCCTCACCTTCTGTGCACATCAGATTTTGTAGCACGCCACTCTGTCCAACCTCTTCGCCGCAAGAAAGCCAGTTTGTCCTTGAAGCTGCTGCTCGCCTACAGTTGTTTTTGGTCTTTCTTAGGTTCTGCTTAGAGCAATAAGCCCAGTATTTTCTGCAATTGCGGTCGGAGCTCTGGGTGTGGAGGGTGTTGTCCTTGGGAACCACAGCCGATGCACGTCTAGTTTGGCGGCGTAGCCATCCATGACCCTTTTACCGTACATGGCAAGATGCCAAAATCCGCGCAAAACAGTACGGGAACAGACCGTGTTTCTTGCAAGGTAAAGATCCACAATACGTTTTATTTAACCTCTTCACGTAGAATTTCTTGGTTGATCAGTCCCGAATCGTATGAAAGATGCCTGGCTTTTCAAAGCCACAAAGTACAGGATGGCGGCTTGCAAACGCAGAATATTTCCTTTGCGAACTAGTTGATCAGTTTTATTGTGCTTGAAAATATCTGCTACTTTCCCCTTCTTTTGGCGTAAAAAACTTCTGTCCCGGAAGGCCTGCTTGGTAGTCGGCTTTGAACGTAGGTTTCGTCGTCACGTATTAACACGCAGTCCACTTCGTCCATGTCCGTGTACGAGGCCTGCCGAGATGCGCGCGGCTTTGGCCGTCGTATCTTTTGTTTATCATGCGATTTCTTGGGAGTCACTACCTTCTTGTAACGTACATAGCCGCGTGCGTTTTTTGGCTCGATGCACGGTTGTAGACCGCATACACACAGCTTTATTTTGGTGGCAGTCGAGAGGTGTTGGTTCGCTGAAACTAACCGGAGCAACTCTCTTTGTCGGTCCAAGCGGCTTCCTTTCGACTTCCCCCCATTCAGACTTTCTGTGCTGTCGACAGAAGTTTTCCCAAACACTTAATTACATTTGTAAACTCGGTTGATTTGGCAAACTTTTAGGCGATTTCTTCCAGCTTTGGCGTGGCGAGTAGCTCGGCGATTTTTCGCGACTGCGCGCGAGCAAAATTTCGATACGCTGGCTCTTCTTGACTGGAGCGGCCAATTTTGACAACTGAAGAAGTGAATTCCATAAATCAAAAGTAGGAGGCAACATTCTACCAGCACCCAAGCACACCTTCAAATGAGAAGTGGTTGTTCCGCTTTAAATGCAAAATTGAAAGAAATACGCAATAGTTTACATAATGACCCCAATTTTTGAACCGTATCACCCTTTAAGTAATGTTCTTTGCCGAACATGAAGAATTTGCAATAGACTAACAATAGAGCACTTTGTGTAGAGAATACGTTACAAATAAAAGTAATTCTTTCAATCCATACAAAAAATCATGAATGCCTGTGATCATTTCAAAACGATCCGTTCATGAGCAGTGAACTCGATAGCTAGGTGGTGGCAAACCCGCTGACAACGATTAAATGACACTATGCTTGTAAAAAGCAACAAATTGGGGTTCGCAATGGTCACGAAATTTATAAACAAATTTAAAATATTAAACATTTCTGCTACCGTGCCTCGAGGATAATAAAGGCAAATGAAACTGGCGATAAGAGCTACGGACACATAGGAAGTGAACTTTAGGGAACGCAAAGGTAAAGGCCAACACAGGTTGAGTTGGATGAACGGGCACGGGAGATCACATAAAAGCGAGTGGCTATGGCAACGGTCGAAGGGACATACATATGTAGTTTTTTTGTAAAGAGATCAGAAATCGGTGCTTAGGCATTTGAGAATTTGTTTAAAAAGAAATAATTGTTGAGAAATCCATTATTGGGAGATAACTCATATAGCTAACTTAATCAAAATGACGCGATATAAAGCTTACAACTTTTCCGCCTATTCAGATGTTTTTATAAGAAGTTGGACGAAGTATAGAAAAAAATTTACGCAAGTGAGAAGAAATGTAAGATACTTTTTTTCGGAAAAAAAAGTAAAGTACTTTTTTTGGAAAATTCACAAAAAATCCACCAGTCAAATGCGTAGAATTTTATAAGGGAATGCAAAAAATCGTGCGAAAAATAATGGATTCAATATCATTATTGAAATTGTAAGCTAAACTAGCTACGAAAAGTACTTGTTTAAACCTTTTCGCTCTTTGCTTATAAGATCCGTCAGGATAACAGTGGTTAGCATGCCACCTGTCCATACAAATTGTTCATGTATCAACCGCTGCACTGAAAATAAATATGGTCGTGAAGGTCAAGATGTCATGTCTTTTAAACAAATACGAATGCAAATTTTGGCCTAAGCAATAGATAGACGAATATAAGTTTTTTTCCGTTGTCCAAAAGTCGATAAAATATTTCAATTGAAGTCATATTGTCCTTATCATTAAGTGATTTTTCACTTAAATGGCATATCATAACAATGAAGAAAAAAATTGTTAGGGCTAAGGTTAACTTTGACTTTTGAATAATGTCAGAAAAATATTCTTTATAATTTAATGAAATTGTGCTTAAAATTTGTTGTCTTTTTTGCATCTTGACTACAAAAGCAAAAATCGTTCCGCAATATATGAGACATATTTTTCAACCCTTTTATTTTAAAGACGTTTTTACTTAAAACATAGACATATTCATAATTTCTACTGGTAAGTCGAGTCTGAATTTGGGAATAAGTTGTCGTTAACTCGTTTCTTAAAGACTTTGATAGAATATGAAGAAAAAAAGCTGAAAAAAACCTGAAAAACTTAAAATTTGCTTTCTAGAAGCAAGAACCCAAAAACCGCAACTTTAAATAAGAGAATTGTGTCGTGTCAAAGTATCGCTTGACTTTGTAATTCTGCGCTTCTTGGCGTCGAATCCATACCAACACTTGTTTCAAGTAAAAGGAACAAAATTTGGAATCAGACATGCCTCTTTTCCTTACATTTTTTAAAATTTTGCCAAAAAAAAAATAATTGTAATTGAGATATTCGCACACCCAATTCCATTTTGATAGGGGTTCACAAGTTTCTAACCTGGCGGACTACAACAATTTCGCAGGAATATGCTGAAGGCATTATTATGGCATCTTTGTATTGACTTAATATTTAATAAGAAGATTTTTAATAATATATTCGAATCAATGCTAAAAAATAACTGATTCAAACAGGAATATACATAAAAGTATTTTCCTAATGAATAAGCAAAGACCCAATATCACCGCATTTATGTAGTCTATGTATTTATATATGAACAAATGCCCAAGGTATCTGTCAATCGCATAGTATTCCACAAATAGTTACAAATAGATCTTTTAATCTCAAATGTCTTTTGTAGCAAATAATCAACAGACAACTCGTACATACAGTAATATAAAGTAATACCATAACTTACCCCTTCAATAATGTATTTAATAGTGCCATAAACTCCCTTGCTGTTGCCAATAAGGATATTTGTATTATTTTTGAAAAATGTAATCCACCATATATAAATAAGCTATGCCAGTCTTGTATACACAAACGATTCGCAGCATATTGAATGGCATTAATATTACAGACCGATCAGATTTGGCAAAACATTTTGTTATGTTCGCTCGGTGGTTGTTGTTGATTCGGCGATATAAACTTCTACCACCACCCAGCACTGTCAACGATCCACAATCATTCAAATGCCATGGATGAGTGGTATGTCTGGCCCTTTGTAGCCATATATATTGTTGGCAACTTCCTTTGGAAATTGTGCCTCTGTTGCAGCTGCTGCAATTGCTCCAATTAGTAGGCAGCAAAACTTAAAAGTTGCTGGCAATCACTGGATTCAATGAATTTTTCCAACATTCCCAATATGATCTTCTTTCTGTGTGTC
>PGFW01034911.1:7623-21635 GCA_003123925.1 Haematobia irritans | reverse complement strand
TTTCCTCCGATATACCTTATGCATTCACATAGTTTTATATCTCGTTCGAAACTGAAAGAATAATTTTACATATGAATTTATTATTGTGAATTTAATTAAATTTTGCTGGGTCGTCTATATATGGCTAAATTTCTTTATTGAAAAGTTACATACTGAAAATTATTTATTTTCACAAATTGAAGCCATGTTTTTCCTCCATCCAATCCCTTAAATGCTAATTACAAAAAAAAACATGAAATGGTCGTGCAAGCATAATAAAGTTTCATAGACTAGTATAGCTACAATTGTTTGGGACATCAACATTTTCCTTAAATATAGTGTCTTTAACAATATTAAATTTCGTAGGGCAAGAGAGAACAGAGAAGAAGATAAAGATGGCGACGGAGATACACAGTCATTAACACGAAGTTTACATACAGGTTTTAAGGAAATTGTATTGTTCTTTAATTAATAAAAATATAAATAAAAAAATAATGCACTATTATATGGCTTTAGATATTGTAAATTAATTTGAAAAAAACAAAGTAATCTTGTCAATTCCAAGAAAAGATTTTTTGTAGTGCTGGATTATAAACAACAACAAGAAACTGTTTAGTTATAAAGAAAAACCTCAAGAGTATGTAAACTTATGTGAGACTGTGTAGATACCAGAGGACATCAATGTAACGCATTGAGATACGTATTTTTTATGTGGATACATGAGTTTATATTCTTCAAAAATTTGGACATGTTCATGTCTAAACATTATTGAATTTACACATTCAATTGTGTAATTGGAGCCTTAAAAGCGATATGCTTAAAATGAAACATAACATAGGCTTGCACAGTACAAACAATTTTTGTTGTACAAATTCTTAAAATATATATGCTTGAAGCAGAATACTGTTTCGGAGTATAACGTTACAGAAGGCGATTTTTTTTGGGGGTGTAAGCGTGTAACTTTTTCTTTACATTTTATCATAGACGTTTCGAAACACAAAAAACTCAATATATTAATGGTATACTTCGCTTTGATGAAGAAAACTGATCGATATTTTTGTTTAGGTTTCCATTAATTTTCCTTGTTGCTCATTGGAATTTATCACCACGGTAATAAATTCAGAAAAATTTAAGAATTTATTGGGTCGAAAACTGCGTAAAAAGAAAGGTTTTCTATATATCACCTTAAAGCAACTAGTCTTGGGCAAAATCCTTCACCGTAGCTGATTTCGACTATCGTTCCTTTTGTGCAAAGGAACTACAGCACATCAAAACATAATACTGGGCCACAACACATTCTGCCTTCAAAGCATATATAGGTTTTCAGGATTGCTCCGAATAAAATAATTGGCTTTGTATTAGTTCAATATAGTACTATTTCTCACGCTTAGACATATCTATTTTCAAAGCGCAAAAATGCTCTTAAGCATTTCAATTTTGTTGTCGTTATAAATAAAAAATATGTTTATTATTTATTTGAATTGTTATAACACCAAATATCTCGAAAACTTTTTGGTGGTTTAGTAGCGAACATACTGACAAATGGAGGTTGTATATAAATGTAAATCATCGTCAATAGGCGTAGGAAGGCTCTGGGGATGGGGCTTAGACCGCCCCAGAAAATTTTACGCCCCCGCACAAATTTGAAAATCCTATTAAACCTGATTTTCCATTCTTTTCCAAAGTGAAATACAACCGAACAAAGTTCCGCTAACATAACTTTTGAAGCACAAGCGATCTACTTGGGTTTGTGGTTAGCAGTTTGCCGGATGGCAATATTAGTTTATTTCTTAAACATTGTTCTTCTAAATTGAAAATTGATTTCTTTATTATAAGTGAATGTTCAAGTCTGATTTTTAAGAAATAAAACTGTGGTTCAAAACGTTCCAAAAAAGTAGTGAAATGATCTTTTTGGGTCCGGAAGTGGTGAAAATTGGCGCAGAAGCGATGAATTTAACATGGGAATGTCGTAGAACGAATGTCCACCATTTCACCAACCGTTGCACTGACTTTGCATCGCTTCTTAAGGTGTTATCCGCATTAAAAAATGAATGTGAATTAAAATGTGATAATATCCAAATAAATATTTTGTTTGTATTTTTATGATGTTTAAGTGCATTCTAACCAAGTCTGAAACGTTTAACCTGGAATAATTTTCAAATTTATCGATGTTTTCTAGAATATATTTAAGCATTTTGGGAGCAAAACTTGAATAGTCTGTACAATTTATTAATTTTTACTCTGTTTTTTACCTATTAAAAACAAAAAACAAAAAAAAATTATATGAAAAAGAGGTTTAAAAAATGAATTTAAATAAAAACTTCCTGTGTTAGTAAAAACAATTAACTTTCTTTGTGAGGACATTTTGGAAGTGCTTTAAAAATTGTGGCCGTAACAGCACCCAAATTTTTTGCTGGGCAAAAAAAGTGTGGAACTACTTTTAGTTGGCTTTAATTTATTTTAATTGACCTAGTTAATGTTGAAAACTATTAAATTTTTAGCCTAGGAGGACTATAGACACCCCCACCCTTGGAAATTGTCTGGCTACGCTAATGATCAACGTGGTTTGTATGTTGGCTAACAACAATTTCACAGTTTCATCAAAAAATCTTGAAAACGAGTTCATTCAGGGATAACCCACCGCTGAAGACACTTTTTGTTGTTTGGTCCGAAGCTGTTCAAAATCCCCACGAACGCTTGTGTATGCAAGGCGGGCAATAGCTAACTATTGCTCCCTTTATGCCCGCAAGAAACATAATACATTCTAAGCATAATTAGCATATAATGTCCCAAACATGGTGATGCTTTGTTAATATGCTTGTACTTAAAAATAAATGTGCTGTAATTTCAGCACATTATATATATATAATATATTATATATATATATATATATATATATATATATATATATATATATATATATATTATATATACTATATATATATATATATATATATATAGTATATATATATATATATATATATATAATATATATATATATATATATATATAATATATATATATATATATATATATATATATATATAATATATATAGTATATATATTAATATATATATAATATATATTCGAACTAGTTATACTCAAAACAATTATCCAAAGCGACCATTTTTCAATTAAACACTTAATTAAATTTGGAAACGATTCAATTAATATGTTAATTGAATTCAATTAATTATTTAATCAAATCCGAATAAAACAAATTAACAAAATTATTGATTGTGCAATTAATTTGTATTACATCATTCAGATAATTATTCTTGCAGTTACAAAACGTGGTTGAAACATTTTTCGTTCCAAATTAAACATGTGCAGTGATTGAAATCTGTCTGTGGAAGTAACTCGTAACGAACGTTTGGGATTTTTTTTTTCGCGTAGAAATGATTGGCGACAATTCTGTCTTCTGTCTGCGAAACAATAACAAATAATACAAAAGGGTTGAAATAAATAAAGTGGTGTAACAACTAAATGTGGTAAAAGGTCTGAAAAAACAATCTACGCTTTTATTGAAGGTAAGGCAAATTGTGGAAAATGGTGAATATCGGACTAAAAATACATATTTTTCCTTTTAAGTTTAGCCGCTAAAATCGAATTTTTTACGATTACTTTTTCTTTAAAATTCCATTGATATGAATTACTAAAACTCTTGTGAAGAATTTAGAGCGCAAATTTCAACTAAAGTGAAAACTAATCAGTAAAAAAGTTTATAAAATTTACATATTTGTTGGCAGATTTCATTATAACTTGATGGGGAATATCCCAAAAGCAAATTTTCACAAAGTTTGTATTCCTATAAAATGGATTAATTACAGAAAAGTAATCGTGAAAAAATGACGATTTTTAGCCGGCTAACACTCGAACTTATATACCCACCTAATAGTGAGCAATTTTATATCGCAAAATAGGCTCCAATATTTTTAATCAAAAATCATACTAGTAAAGAATAATTTTTGCAAAGTCAAAAGGTGGGTATTATTGACTTTTAAATTGTACAACTTTTCACTCCTAGTTTTTTTAAAACCAAAAAGCGGATTGGGTTCAGTGTAATTCACGCTTCAGAATTGAGAAGTGGCGTTGGATTAAAAGCTGAATTGTTTTTGTTTTAATTGTCTTTTTAGTATGAATCCAAGAAAAGAGCAGGCATATGCGATTAAATAATTTAATTAACCTGCATTACAATCTCTATAGATGGTATATGGTAAAAAATTCCTTCTTCTGGATTTAAAATATGGAAAACGCTTTGCGCATTATTTTTGCCTCTGATTGCTTGCAAATTTTAATTCAATGTTGTGGAAAATTTTGTAAAGGAATTGTTAAATTAAAATTACATCGATCCCTAATACATCTTTTTATGCTAAAATGAAATTAACAACGAAAAAAAAAATTATATATCTTGCAATTCTACTACACTCAAAAAAGCTTTACTTGGATCCAAAGCATTTTGAGTTCCTAAGGATTTTGGTCATTGATTCCCGAGCCAAAAGATGCGGCTTCTTTAAATAACAGAAATTTTTTAGCGACCTATTGCTTGTAAATCTAGGACCAATTAAATTAAAATTAGGCGTAGCCGATCTCATTTATCAACATTTTCAATTCTCGATGCGTATTAAAATGCATAACTATTTGTATATAAAGGGTGATTGTTACAGAGGCTTGATATACTTTTTTTTTTAAAAAAAAACGCATAAAAATTTGCAAAATCTTTCATTCGGTTCTTTATTTGAAAAGCGTTAGATTGGTCCATGACATTTACTTTTTGAAGATAATTTTCATTTAAATGTTGAACGCGCGGCTGCGTCCTTAGGTGGTCCATTCGGAAAGTCCAATTTTGGGCAACTTTTTCGAGAATTTCGGGCCGGAATAGCCTCGAATTTCTTCGAAATGTTGTCTTCCAAAGCTGGATATAGTTGCTGGTTATTTCTGTACGACTTTAGACTTGACGTAGCCCCACAAAAAATAGCTAAAGGCGTCAAATCGCCATGAATGCTTGGTGGCCAAACTTTCCGGTCCACTTTCTTGAGATGAATTGTTCTCCGAAGTTTTCGCTCAAAATGGCCATAGAATCGCGAGCTGTGTGGCATGTAGGCGCTATCTTTGTTGAAAACCACATGTCAACCAAGTATATACAGTTCTTGCAATTTTTGGCAACAAAAAGTTGTTAGCATCGAAGATAGGGCGATCGCCATTCACCGTAACGTTGCGTCGCACCAGCATTTTGAAAAAATAAACGGTTCGCAATGATTCCATCGCTCAGCGTACAAACCCCACACCAAAACAGTGGCATTTTTTCGGGATGCATAGGGCAGTTCTTGAAGCGGCTTCTGGTTGCTCTTCACATCCAAATGCGGCAATTTTGCTGATATTACGTAGGCCATTCAACGAGAAATGAAAGGCGCGCTCATCGCTGAACAAAATTTGGTACGATAAAAAAAGCGGATTTTCTGGCCAACTTCTTCTAGGGCGATTCACTGAAAATTCGAACGTTGTGGCAGATTTCGTAAGTCTATTCATGACTGAAATGTCAAAGCATACTGAAGTGGGCATCTTTGCTCTTTGACAACCATCGTCCTGAAAAATCCGTACCACGTGATCTGTTCAAATACTAATTGCATGAATCCTAACCTCAAAAGAATCACCCTTTAGTAGCCAACTTCAATATTCGTGTCAAAATTTGACGTCTGTAAGCCAATTAGTTTGTGAGATAGAGCGTCCTTTTGGTTTTAGCGCAACTTTTGTTATTGTGAAAAAAATGGAAAAAAAGGAATTTCGTGTTTTTATAAAATACTGTTTTCTAAAAGGGAAAAAATACGGTGAAGCAAAAACTCTGGCATGATAATGAGTTTTCCGGACATCTGCCCCAGAAAAATCAACAAAAATAATTGATTGGGTATGCGAAATTCAAGCGTGGTGAAGATGAGGCACGGAAAGGAACGGCGAAACGCAGATGGACGCCCGAAAAGAGGTGGTTATCCCGACGAAAACATCAAAAAATCCAGCAAAATATGATTTTGAATGACGCCGTAAAATGAAGTTGCCTTCGAGATAGCAGAGGCCTTAAAGAATATCAAAGGAAGTCATTCATCAATATTTGGATATGCGGAAGCTCTTGGCAAAATGGTGCGCGCGAAATGCGTGTTTGCAGCTGGTTAACATCGTAAACCACCGAGTTTTTCTCCGTCGATATGTGCAATGCACTAACTCTTGAGTCCAATCGACAGTCGGCTGAGTGCACCCCAAAAAAAAAAAAAACTTTTCTTGATCCAAAGATTTTGACTTCCTTTTAAGGATTTTGGTATTGATTCCGAAGCCAAAAGATGTGGCTTCTTTAAAATAGAGCATTTTTTTAGGGACCGTCGCCTGGCTTAAATCTAGGATCGATAAAATTAAAATTGGATACAGATCTCATATCATCGAATTTTTTTTATTCTATGTTTGCGATATATTAATAAAGGTATTAATTTACAAACAAATCCAGTTTCAAATGCCAAATTATGCGACAGTACTTCAAAAGTAAAAACTGTTTTCTTACTGCAAAGAATACTTTAAACCAAGATTGGCAAATCTTAAAATAAGTCTTAGTCTATATTTGAAAGCATTTTGTATCTTAAATTTAAAAAATTCAATATGTCAGTTGAGTTAAAGACTTTTCTTTTAATTAAGAATGTTTTTCTTTATTTTTAAAGGAAACATTTGCTAAATTTCAAGATTTGTGTCTAAAATTAATGAAAAAAAAATTATTGAAGCAAGATTATAGAACTTTCCTTTTAATGTAAAATGTCCATTATTTTAAGAATTTTTGTCCTTAGCAATGCGTAAATTTTTGAAGTCTAAAACTTAAGTTGCATAATCTTCCATATTAGTTCAATATTTTTTTTCAGTGTGGACAGCGAACGCGGTGAACGCGTCTCCGAAGCGTGGAAAGACGTCAAAAGTTCGACGGCTGGCAAAGTAATGGCCTCTGTTTTTTTGTGATGGCGCTGGAATAGATTTTTATCGAATTATTTGAGAAGGCGAAAAACATACACAGTGACTATTATAGTGGGTTATTGAGCGTTTGAAGGTCGAAATTGGCGGCAAAAACGGCCCCATAATGGAAGAAGAAAAAAGTGTCGTTTCACCAAAGATAACGCACCGCTGCCTACAAGTCATTGAGAACGCATAGGGGCAAAAATTCATCAACGATAGAGCCTCCCGAGGACATCTGGCTTTCCTCACCCACCGTATTCTCCAGGGCTCAAAAGGATGCTGGCCAGGGAAAAAATTTGGCAGCTGGGCAATAAGAGGTGATAGCCCGAAACTGAGGCCCTATTTTTGAAGGCAAAATCGAAGGTCGTTTCTAATCGTTGGTATTTTTTTTTTTGTTTGAGAAAAAACTTGTTTTTCCTTTTGTTAGACGAGGACTTATCACTATAGGCAACCTGTTAAGTCCGATAAGCTTTTGCAATGAAGTCGATTTGTAGATTAAATAGTTAAGTGATTCGACATAAAACTGAAAGAAAGTTTTGTTATGACAGAAGGTCAACGTTGTCCCCTTTTAATAAATTGTGACAAATTCTTCAAAATGACAACACATCGTGCGTTAAAATTTCGACAATAAAGCAAACAAGTATTATACGGCGCAAGTTCGGTCCAGGCCGAATCTTATGTACCCACCACCATGGATTGCGGCAGAAAACTTCTACGAAAGACTGTCATCAACAATCGAATTCATTGGGTTGTGGTATCTTAAAACTTCTAACATCGTTTTCTAAATTGTGATTTATGTCATACATGGTATATATTAGACAAAAAAGTTTATGTATAGTTTTAAGTGCTATAAATAATTACGAAAATCGATATGGACTTTTTTTTGTTAAAACGTAGAGAGCCAGAATTGAAATATTGGGGTCGCTTTATATGGGGGCTATATACAATTATGAACGTTGAAATATGGACCAATTTTGTAGTGATTGGGGATCGGATTTATCTGAGGGCATATAACTATAGACCGAGTATGGACCTAGGTTAGGCATCGGTTGTTTACGACGCATATACTAGCACAATGTACGCCAATTTCAAACTCACTCGGATGAAAATTTGGCTCCTCACAAGAGGTTCCAAAAGCCCAAAATTGCTCGGGATGCGAGTTTATATGGGGGTATTACGATTATGGACTGATATGGACGCACTTTTTGGCATGGTTGTTAAATATCATATACTACCACCACGTACCAATCTTCAACCAGATCGGATGACATTTTTGCTTCTCCGCAAAAGGCACCGGAGGTTCAAATCTGGGGAATGGTTTATATGGGAGCTATGATATAATTATGGACTCGGATAGGAACCGATTCCTGGCATGGTTTGTTTGGATACCATATACTAACATCACGTCACCAAATTCAACGGAGATTGGAAGAATTTTGCTTCTGTTCCAAGGGGCTCTGGAGGTAAAATCTGGGGATCGGTTTTATATGGGGCCTAATATATAATTATGGACGATATCGACCAATTTTTGCATGGGATTTTGAGGCGCATATATTAACACCCACGTACGCAAATTTCAAACTGAATCAGATGAATTTTGGTCTCCAAGAGGTTTCTGGAGGTCAAATGTGGTGATCGGTTTATATGGGCGGCTATATGTAATTATGAAGCCGATGTGGGAACCAAATTTTTTGCATGGTTGTTTAGAAGACCATATCTAACATCTAGCCGTACCAAATTTCCGCCGGATTGCGGATAGAAATTTGCTTCTCTGTAGAGGCCTCGCCAAGCGCAGAATCGGGGATCGGTTTAATAAGGGGCCCTAATATATAATTATGGACCGATGTCGACCAATTTTTGCATGGCTGTTAAGACCATATACTAACACCATGTTACGTGCAACTTTCCCACAGCCGGATCGGATGAAACTTTTGCTTCTCATTAGAGGCCCTCAGCAAGCCAAAATCCGGGGGATGCGGTTTTATAATGGGGGCTATAATATAATTATGGACCGATGTGCGACAATTTTGCATGGTTGTTGAGACCATATACTGACACCATGTCACAAAAATTTTTCGCCGGATCGGATGAAATTTTGCCTTTCTAAGGGGCCTCGCAAGCCAAATCGGGGGATCGGTTTATATGGGGGTATATATAATTATGGATCGATGATGAACCAATTTTTGGCATGGTTTGTTAGAGACAGACCTATACTAACACCATGTACACAATTTCAGCCGGATCGGATGAAATTTCCGTTCTCTAGAGGCCCGTCGCAAGCCAAATTTTGGGGTCCGTTACTTATGGGGGCTCATACGTAAAGTGGACGCGATATGGCTCCATTTGCAATACCATCCACCCCTACATCAGCTAACAACGACTTGTGCCAAGTTTCAAGGCGTTAGCTTGTTTTTTCGTTCGGTAAGTTAGCGTGATTTTCAAACAGCACCCGGACGGACGGACGGACGACATGGATTAGATCGACTCAGAATGTTCACGCAGCGACGCGCAGAATATCATATACTTTATGGGGTCCTTACAGAGCAATATTTCGATGTGTTACAAACGGAATGACAAAGTTAATATACCCCCATCCCTATGATGAAAGGGTATAAAAATGTACCTGATTTTTTTTTCTTGCATTTTTGGCTATATGGATCATTTATTTTTATTTTGGGCAGTTACATGATGTCTGCGTTTGTCAGATTTGATGGGGACACGATGTAAATATGGATATTAGCTTATTGTTTGATATTGGGAAATAAAATAAGAGTGTGTAAAATATATGAATGTTTGCTTAAACGGCATCTATAAATACAAAAAAAATGAATTAGTTTATAAATAAATAAAAACAAATAAATAAAGTTAATTTTGTGTTTTCTTTTCTCAAGTGGCGTCCTTTTTTTCGACGATGAAAAAAGTTTTTTTCATAAGATCAAACATTTCTAGGTTGTGACCAAAATGTTCTTTAAACTAGAAGAAAAACTTTTTTAATGAATACCATAACATTTTAAATCGTGACCATTGTCTTTTCAATTCAAAACAAAAATTCTTTATCAATATAATACATTTTATATGAACCATCAATATAATAACATTTTATAGAACCAATGTTCACTGAGGCCCAACATGGTTTGCAGTTAAGAATGTTTACATGGTCGCCGCAAAAAAATAGCTCTTATCATATTATTTTTGCCTCTTCGAATATGATTGCTGACAATCATGTTTCTTCTCTGCGTGTACGCAAAACTCAAAAAAGAGAGTTGTGTCCTTAAAATATCATTACTTCAATTCTCTCCTTTGGCTCGGAATCAATACTAAAATCATTAGTGGAAAGACAAAATGTCTGGAACCGGGCATGCTCTTTTTTCAGTGTAGACCAAGACTTATTTTGAGGATTTACCATCTTTAGTATTTTTGTTTCAACTCAAATTTATACAAATAGTATATATAAATCTGAACCGATTTGGCTGATATTTTGAAAGTTTTTCGAGACTAACATAAAATATTCGGATGTACGGAATTTGACAGAACATCGTTGAAAAACACGCAATTCATGACCGAAGATCGGGGATAATAAATATATGACAACTATATCTAAATCTGAAAACCGATTTTTCCAAAAATCAATAGCGATTGTCTTCTGGTTCCATAAAAACGACCTTTGGCCCAATTTGAGGACAAGCTATTATAAGGTTAAAAATTTCGAGCCTGTAGTTTGCGCACAAAAAAATACATGACAAGACAGATCGGACGATACAGATCAGACGGACTATCGGCTAAATAGACTCAGAATTTAATTCTAAGACGATCGGTATACTAAACGATGGGTCTCAGACCTCTTTTTCCTTCTTCGGCGTTAGATAGCGAAATGGCACAAACTTGTTATACCCTGTAACACATGTAGTGGGAGAAAGGGTATAATATGGGAAACACTTTAAATTCTGAACAATTTGAGCCAACTTCGGCAAAAGTTTTATTTATAATTTATCCAATCGATAGATATGTATTAGAAGTATCGGAAAATTGGGATCTAAACTTTTTACATGTTTTTCCACTTGACATTGGAGATTTTTCAAGGACCAACACTACAATTTATCAAAAATTCCTAAATCCATATACGAGGTCACAAGTGATTGCTGTAAAATGTACAAGAAAAATATATCACAAAACATGCCCCAGTAAAAAAAATTTGGAAGATTGTTCCAACAAACATTTATTTTAATGCGCAATCCCAGAATCCGCCATCAATGTTTTCCACTTCGCGATGCAGTCCTTTTGGAAAATCCACAAATATTTCTGTAAAGTGGCATACTCGGTATTCCCTATCGAGTTTTTTGCCACTTCACGATGCAATCGCTTTTGGACAAGTCTTAGAACGGAGTTAGGCCGTTTAAAGTGAAAACTTATGTTTTGGACAATTACATTGTGCAGCAAACTGCACTCAAATCGATGATTTGACTTTGGCAAAGTTGAAAAGAAATATGCTTGCAGATTTGTTTAGGTGAATAAGCGCGAAATCCCTTTTTTCGGGAGTTCAAAGTGGTAGTTTCACTTTGGGTTTTATTGAATTAACTGACTTTATTCTGATAATTGGTTGATAGTTTTGTTGCAAGTAGAGGAATGCTGATGAGGAAATGTGTTAAATTCCGAAAACAGCTTGTCCATCGCAAACGCTTTGCAGTAAAAATTAAAGATAATATAAAATAAAAGTGTAAACAGAAAATACTAATAATAATAATTAAAGTGAAATTGAAAAATAGTTTTTAAGTGTTTTTCGTCGTATGACAAGCCCATGTAAAATTCATTTGGAGGTGTATCCATGTTTGCACTACTTCGCGATCACAATTGGGGATCGCAAATACTTTTTTTAGGAAGCTCTGTTTTTGGTGGGAGGATCATTATTGGCATATATCTGATGAAGAATACCAATTATTAAACACACGTATGAACCGGTTGATTTTATTTAAGAAAAGACTTATCATCCACGCGTTTTGGATAATAACCCAAGTTTTATTAGAAACGAGACAAACTGACAGCACACAAATATTTTAATTGTAGCACCCAGCAAAGGAATATGATCACCATCAAACATGTTTGCAGAGAGCACAAATGTTAGTTTTTTGTATGGGTGACCATGTAACATGTTTGTCACTAAAATGTATAACCTGCTTGCCGAAATCAGATACATGATTTCCGAGAAAATAACATGGTTGCGAAAACCATGTTACATGGTCCACACCCAAAAATAACATTTTGCTCTTAAAACATGATTGAGGTTATCATATTCCTTCTCTGGGTGGAGATACACTGTAACTTTTGTATCTCAAATCATATATAGGAACAAAACTCTACATGTTTAAGCACAAAGAAATTTTTTCAAATTGTTTAAATAATTGCTTACCATTACACTTTCAGCGAAAACAACGCATTTCATGAGAGGTGCCAAAATTCTCTGGGCATAGAATCGGTGAACCACTTTCTGTGTCATCGGACCCATTGGTGTAATTGTTTGCAGTATCTCTATTCGACCGAGTGACGGTGAATGCAGGTGCAGCTGTACATAGGAAGGGCCAATCTGCAAAAATAACACAGAACGGAAATATAAGGCATGAAGGCCTAAAAGAAAAAAATAAAACTCATAGAAAGCAACGCAAAATGCTTCATTTATGAAAACATAAATGATTCAAATATCAATAAGTATTTTCTGGTGCCATTATATGTGAGCCATGCCTACACGCTCACAAAAATCGCTTCTGTAACATATACTGGAGAATACGGTGGGTGGGAAGCAATTCGAAGCCCAATTCATGAATTTTTGCCATCGTTCTCAATGACTTGTGGCACGGTGCGTTGTCTTGGTGGAACAACACTTTTTTCTTCTTCATATGGGGCCGTTTTGCCGCGATTTCGACCTTCAAACGCTCCAATAACGCCATATAATAGTCACTGTTGATGGTTTTTCACTTCTCAAGATAATCGATAAAAATTATTCCATGCGTATCCCAAAAAACAGAGGCCATTACTTTGCCAGCGGACTTTTGAGTCTTTCCACGCTTCGGAGACTGTAACCGGTCGCTGTCACTCAGCCGACTGTCGATTGGACTCACGAGTGTATTGATGGAGCCATGTTTCATCCATTGTCACATATCGACGGAAAAACTCGGGTGTATTACGAGTTAACAGCTGCAAACACCGCTCAGAATCATCAACACGTTGTTGTTTTTGGTCAAATGTGAGCTCGCGCGGCACCCATTTAGCAGAGAGCTTCCGCATATCCAAATATTGATGAATGATATGACCAACACGTTCTTTTGATATCTTTAAGGCCTCTGCTATCTCGATCAACTTCATTTTACGGTCATTCAAAATCATTTCACAGAAAAAATTCACGAAAATTTCCAATAAAATTTTAATGAGTTTTATAAAATATTCAATTAAAATTTAATTGATCAACAAATTTTTTAATTGAAACAAAAATCAATCACAAAAATTAATAGTATCAATTAATTTTTTAATTGACTTTCAATTAATTTTTTAATTGATACCATCATTTCTGTGATTGAAGACATTTCAATTAAAAAATTAATTGGATCAATTAATTTCGTGATTGAACCAGAAAAAAATGTTTTGTGTGTTTGTGGATTTTTTGATGTTTTCGTCGGTAACCACCTCTTTCGGGCGTCCTCTGCGTTCACCGTCCTCCGTGCTCATTTCACCACGCTTGAATTTTGCATACCAATCAATTATTGTTGATTTCCCTGGGGCAGAGTCCGGAAACTCATTATCAAGCCAAGTTTTTGCTTCCATCGTATTTTTTCCCTTCAGAAAACAGTATTTTATCAAAACACGAATTTCTTTTTTCCCATTTTTCACAATAACAAAAGTTGCTTCACAAAAGACGCTCTATCTCACAACTAATTGACTACAGACGTAAGTCGATTGATAAAAATAATAGCATTTAATACTAGCGACGCCATCTATGTGTCAGACCATCGACTTATCAGCCTGTTATGTGAGCCATAGTTAGCATGCATATCTTGCAATA
>PGFW01034910.1:1998-14890 GCA_003123925.1 Haematobia irritans | reverse complement strand
TTCCATATTGTTTTTTTTTCATTTATGGATTTTTATTTGTATACAAACATTTTTTAAACAAGAATTTTATATAAGTATTTCAATACTTTTTTTTTTATTTAATTTTCCTTTTATTTTGAAAAAGATAATGCTTCTCTAAAGTATTTTCAACTCACATTTATTCTATTTGTATCTATATTTTTTAGTCTTCTGTATTCAAAGTTTTAAGAATGAGATTTAGTTTTGTTTTGTTCGAAAGGGTTTTTGGTTTTTCTCATATTTCCCCTCCACCACCCATTTCTGTTTGGTTTAAATTTCATTCTTTTTGTGTCATTGTTGATGGTTGGCAATGTTTTGTGTTATTATGTTTTTTTTTTTTTTTTATTGTGGTGATTTCTCAATAAAATCTCCTTTTTGTTGTTTACGGCCATTATTTTTTGAGGTAAACAACCGAAATTGCACAAACATGTTTTGTGGTCGGTACCATGTTTAGCAGCTGGTATTAGATTTTTTTTTTTTTGAAAAAATTGAAATTAATATTATGGTGAACATGTGAAAGTTGCACAAATTTTATACAGGCCGCCGTGACTTGTACTGTTGTTTTTTTTCTATTCGCTGATATGTTGTGAAGCCTTTGAATGATATATAGTTATCGCTTGTAGGCAATGAAAATTGGTATAATTTATCAAAACATAACATGTTTATATAAAAGTATTACTATTTTGTTTGCTGTGTTTTTTTTGTTTTTTATTTAAATTTATCGGTTTATTTAAGCTTAAAATTAAAACTTCATTCATATTTGGGCCTCAGCGCGGCATAAGGGCATTGTAGACGGCATGTGACAAAAATGAATATTTCTTACTGTAAATATTTACAAAGTGAATATAATTTTTGTGTTATATAATAATTTTATTTAATCTATAATTCTTTTTATAAGCTTGTTATATAGAAAATCTTCTTCGAATCTTGAAATAAGTACAGATCGACTTTATACATTTGTGGTAGCTCATTGTACTTTAAAACAACTCTGAGTAATCTAATTCATTGTTTGCATTTTCAAACCTACATTCCGAGGTACTCTCAGATTTTGTTGATTTCTTGTATTAAAATAGATTTGATTCTGAACAAATTTAATTGTGTGATGTCCAATATTATTAATAGATTTGTAGATAAAAAGAAGAAAATTAGATATTCATGAACACTAAGCACTGGTAGTATATTCTTAGCTACCGAGTGATACAATGATTGTGTTGAAAATCGCAATGGAAGATTGTACACAATTTTCAAACCTCTATTTTGAATCCTTTGAAGGGATTTTAAGGAACTGCAATCTTTGTTGTACGCATACACACTGGCCAGGTAATTTAATTGCGATTGTATCAAATGACTGAAATAATCATAAGTTTCTTCCGTCAAATCAAGTTTTCCATTCAATTTAATGCAGAATACCTACTGGCGGGAGGCAACTTTTCTCTCACCTCTTCGATATGTAATTCCATGACATGTTACTGCCTGGAAAGTAAAACACCAAGATATTTTAGCAGATCTTTACCTCTCTGAATCAGCTTCCTTGACAAAACTTGGAAATCCTGGCAATAGAAGTAGAATTCGGACGAAATCGGACGCATTTTTGGTTTTTCTCAGGATTCAAAACTAATTTGAATTTAATCTAGGCAAACTCAAACAAACAAAGCAGAATCTATCTATATTATTTCTCAATATTGCAATCAAACCTATAGGGATAAAATAAACAAACATCAATCGCGGCAAACCATAAAGAGAGCTTATCAGAAAAAGAAAGATTCTTAATATCATTTCAAAGTAAATTGCAAAATAGTAAAGGACCAAGTCCAGCTACCTGTGGCACGCCATACCTAACTGTTTCCAAAAGAGCTTTTTTGATTGATTGAAATCTGAACAAATTGTTATTCATATTCTTCTTGAAAATCAATTTTGCAATAGTTTCAGTTCAGATCCTTAATTGATGGGTCTACCAATATCAAAATCTTTCGGAAAAAAATCAAAGAAATATTTCCCCTTATCTAATGGCCTTGAAACCCTTAAATCTAATCCTTGACATATATATTGCACTACAGTTAAAACTGCGTCCTCAGTACCAACATCCTTTCCTGAACCCAAATTGAAAATCATAAAGAAATTTATTCTCCTCAAAATAGCCTAATAAATTCTCAAATAAAATCCTTTCAAATACTTTATCTATCGTAGAAAGAAACGATATTGAGTCTAGTAATTTCGCTCGGATTGTGGATTGATTGTCTTCGTATAAGGAACAATTTTGGTGTACGCTTTAAAATTCTGGGTATTCAGATGAAGTTATTCAAATTGCTCATCTTTTCGTGGTATTCTCTTGAAATGGTAAATTTTAAGGGTTTTGTAATTTGAACCACTAGTTTTTGAGTGTATACAAATATTGCCTATCTTAAGGAGCAAATTTTCAAAAAAAAAAAACAGATATGCACAAATACACAGTTTCAGCAATGTAGTTAAATAATTTAGTAATCTATGACTATTTATTATTATAATTACTATTTTTTTACATTAATTGACATAACTTATCAGTGTCTGGCGCAAACAATATTTTCGAATATACACCAACCAGCAGAAATTACAATTTTATATAGATATAAATCAGCTTAGCATATTAATAATGTACAAATAAGATATTCTACCATATTTAGATAATATTCCATTATTCTCTTTTTTTCTAGTAAGAAGTTATAGAAGAATGAAGCCTTTATTCTTAAATTACTAGTGGTGAGAATATTACGCTATACAATAATGAAATAAAAACTGAGGTCCCTTAATGGAAGTTATTTGAAGTCTCTATTCTTGATGAATCTGGAATGTAAGCACAGCTATTTTGAAAGAGTGTGCTAAGCTGAAAATCTTTTAAACTTATTTCCGCCCAGCTATTATTTAATTTGTTTTCAGAACCCTTGTAAAGTGCAATCGAGTTTAATTTAAATTATTGAATTATAAGCCAAACAAAAAAACAATCTTGCTGAGAAAAAATTCATAATTATGGCAGAATATAACGTGGAGCAATACTTATAAATGACAACGCAAAAACCGATAGCTTCTCACACCAACCAGTCACAGCACAACCACTTTTACCTCATTCTTTAACCCTTGCATAATTTTTCGAGGCATTCTCTGGCTAACTATATGTGACGCAAAGACAGTACATTATGAATTGTTACTGCATGAAGAGTTAACAACCATAACGAAAGTGACAGGCAACTCAACAGCAATTTCTTAGCATAAATACTCTCGTAGGTGATAGACGTAGGTGTAGCTAACAGTCAAATCAATGTCGGACGCAGATAGCCAACCAAAAATTAGAAAGAGAAAGTAATTGAGCTGTACTGCCACTTATGTAGCACTAATGAATTCTTTCAATCCTAGCCCCCCCTTGTGGACCAAAACGAACTTAAAGCAACGGCATAAACTTCAACAAAACCATGAACACCACCGCACTTCTGAGATCTCAATAGGAATAAAAAAAAAAAAAACGTATAAAGCAGACCCAATAAACGCTCCCTCGTAGACAGGGATACCAATTTACAACTCTAATTACAAATCATTAAAATTATTCTTCGCATAAGGTTTGCAATAATTTTTTCGCCATGCCAATTCTATTCTTCATGCGCTAGATATAGAAAAAGAAATTTTCCTCAAATTTTTTCTGTATAATCAAAATAACCAGGATGGTGCTATACCAGGAATTGTTGAATTAGAAAGAAAATGCTGATGTAGAGGTACAAGATAAAGAATACAATTTTCATAAATTATTCTAAATGAAGGACATTTATTATCTGTCCTACATGTTAGTCTCATATTGTTGTTCACATTTCTTGGATATTAATTAAAACCTCAAAAAAAAAAGAAACAAAAAACGTTTAACGACAACATTTCTAGAAGAACCAAATGTCAAGAATATTCCTATTGTTATTTTTTTTTTACGCAAGGTCTAAAAAAAGTTCATAATGAATTTGTAGCCAATATCCAACAGAAAGAAAGAGAGAGAGCGAAAAGGCCATGATAACTTATTTGGAATTCAATATGCTTAACAAACATTTTAGTTTTCTCGGACAGATATATTAATAATTTAAAATGAATGTGAAATTTACAATGTGAAATCGTATCCGACTCACTGCTTCTAATAGAAAACAGCAAAAAATCATCAATTTGTTTGGCAGGAATTAATTGGTGGATCTTTCAACAACTCTTGACATTGGTAATTAATTGCAAAGTTCATAAAGTATTTAAAGGAAGGACTGAGGTAAAAGAAAATATAATGTAGTATATTAATGTATTAATATGGCGGCTTACGCTGTAAATTTGATATGAAATGAAAGGTAATTTTCTTGTAGATATGGCGAATCGGATTAATTTTTGAATGCAGTTTTGCGAGAGAAAATTCAGGGTTTCCTATTAAGAAAATTTTGCCAAAATTTCATTTCTATAGAAATTTCGTCAAAATTTTATTTTTATAGAAAAATTTTGGTAAAATTATGAATTTTCTTTTAGGAAAATTTTGGCAAAAATTTTATTTCTATAGAAAAATTTTAGCCACATTTTAATTTTTAAAGAAAACTTAAGTCAACAATTTTATTTTAAGAAAAATTTTTGCCAAAAATTTTAATTTGCTAATAAGAAGAATTTCGAAAAAATTTTATTTTTATAAAACATTTTGGGCCAAAACTTTATTTTCTGATAAGATTTTGCCAACATTTTTTTTCTATATAAAATTTTGCGCAAAATTTTACTTCAATAGAAAATTTTTACGCGAAAATTTTTTTCTATAGGCAACATTTTAGCAAAATTTAATTTCTATAGACAATTTTGCCAAAATCTTTTTATTCTATAGAAGGGAGCAGCCGTGGTGCATGGTTAGCAGGCCGGCGCCTTGCATACACCAAGGTCGTGGGTTGAGATTCTGCTTCGACCGAACACCAAAAAGTTTTTCAGCGGTGGATTAATCCCACCTCAGTGAATGCTGGGTGACATTCCTGAGGTTTCAAACTTCTCCTAAGTGGTTCATCTGGCAATGTGGAACGCCGTGTCTGACTCGGCTATAAAAAAGGAGGTCCCTTGTCATTGAGCTTAACATGGAATCGGGCGGCCACTCAGTGATAAGAGAAGAAGTTTCCCAATGTGGTATCAACAATGGACTGAATAGTCTAAAGTGAGCCTGATACATCGGCTGCCACCTAAACCTAAACTCATAACCTAAGCTATTCCTATAAGAAAAATTTTTTGTTACAATTATTATTTTTTTAAAAGAACATTTTGTCAGCAATTTTATTTTTAAGAAAATTAGCAAAATTTTATTTCAAAGAAAATTTTGCCAACATTTTATTTCTATAGAAAATTTTGCCAACATTTTACTTCTATAGAAAATTTTGCAAAAAATTTTATTTCTATAGAAATTTTACCAAAATTTTATTTCAATGAAAAATTTTGCCAAAAATGTATTTTCTTATAGAAATTTTGGCAAATTTTATTAATGATAGAAAATTTTATTTCTATACGAAAATTTTGCCAAAAAATGTATTTCTATAGAAAATTTTGCCGAAAAATTTTTGGTCCAAAATTTTATTTTCTATAAAAAATTTTTGCCAAAAAATTTTATTTCTATAGAAAATTTTTGGGCCAACATTTACTTCTAAAGAATATTTTTGCCAAAAATTTTGTTTATATAGAAAATTTTACCAAAATTTTAATTGGGCAATAGAAAGTTTTTGCCAAAAATTTTATTTTCTATAGAAATTTTTGGCCACAATTTTACTTCTATAGAATTTATATTGCCAAAATTATAGGAATATAAAAAAAATTGTCAAAATTTCATTTCTAATAAGAAAACTTTCTAAAAACTTTTATTTCTATACAAAATTAAAGTACCTCTAATAGATTTTCAAAATCTACGCAGAACATGACGGACTTTCCACCACCGTCCGCAGTTTTATGCGGAAAAAATACTTTAAAATGCTTTAAAAAATCCTCTCAAATGAATGGCAAGTTTCCTCTTTTTCTATCTTTTTGGACAAAATCATTCTTCTCTCACTCTCCAGTCTACTTCTCTTTTTTTTTGTAGAAAATTTTTGTCAAAAATTTATTTCTAATAGACAAATGTGCCCCAAAATTTTGTTTCTATAGACATTTGTTAAAAATTTTATTTCTTAAGAAAATTTCTGTCAAAAATTTTATTTTCTAGAGAAAATTTTGTTAAATTTTAATTTCTAATAGAAAATTTCTGTCAAAGTTTTACCTATCTATACAAAAATTTTTGGCCGAAATTTTTATTTCTATAGCAAATTTTGGCCAGCAAAATTTCATTTAGCTAATAGAAATATTTTTGCAAAATTGTACTTACTATTTAGATAAATTTTGCCAAAAATTTTATTTCTATAGAAAATTTTGCCAAAAATTATATTCTAATAGAAAATTTTACGCAAAATTTTTATTTCAATAGAAAATTTTGCCAAAATTTTATTTTTATAGAAAATTTTGCCAACAATTTACTTTGATAAAAATTTTGCCAACATTTTTACTTCTGTAAGAAAATTTTGGACCTAAAAATTTTTTATTTCTATAGAACCAAGTTTTTGCCAAAACTTTATTCCTATAAAAAAGATTTTGTTTACAATTTTATTTTTAAAAGAAAATTTATGTCAAAATCATTTTTAAAGAAAATTTACCAAAATTTTATTGTTATAAGAATATTTTGCCAAAAATTTTATTTCTGTAGAAAATTTTACCAAAATTTTTATTGTTATGAATATTTTTGGCCAAAAATTTTTATTTCTGTAGATAAATTTTGCCAAAAATTTTATTTCTATAGAAAATTTTGGCGCAAAAATTTTATTTCTATAGAAATTTTGCCAACAGTTTTACTTCTATAGAAAATTTTGGGGCAAAAAAATTTATATTTCTGATAGAAAATGTTGCCAAAATGTTTTATTTCTATACAAATTTTTGCCAAAATTTTATTTCCTATAGAAAATTTTGCCAAAATTTTATTTCTATAGAAAATTTTATTTCATAGAAAATTTTGGGCCGAAAATTATTTCTATAGAAAATTTTTGCCAAAAATTTTATTTCTAATAGAAAAGTTTTAATCGCAAAATTTTATTTGCAAAGAAATTTTGCCAAAATTTTTATTTCTATAGAAAATTTTGCCAAATTTTTATTTCTATAGAAAATTTTGCCAAAATTATATTTCTATATAAAAATTTTTCCCAACATTTTTACTTCTAATAAAAAATGTTACCGGCAACATTTTACTTCTATAGAAAATTTTTTGCAAAAATTTTAATTTCTTATAAATAAAATTTTAACCAAAATTTTATTTCAATAGAAAAGTTTGCGCAATATGTAATTTCTATAGAAAATTTTGAAAAAATTTTATTTCTATAGAAAATTTTCTGCCAAAAACTGTATTGTCTATAGACAATTTTGCCAAAAAACTTTATTCCTATAGAAAATTTTTGTTAACAATTTTATTTTTAAAGAAAAAAATTTTGTCAAACAATTTATTTTTAAGAAAATTTACCAAAATTTTAATTGTTATAGAATGATTTTGCCAAAATTTTTATTTCTATAGAAAAATTTTGCGCAACAAGTTTTTACTTCCATAGAAAAATTTTGCCAAAAAATTTTATTTCTATAGAAAATGTTGCCAAAGTTTTTTATTTTCTATAGCAAAATTTTGGCACAAAATTTTATTTCTTATAGAAAAATTTTGCCAAAAAAATTTATTTCTATAGAAAATTGTTGCCAACATTTTACTTCTGTAGAAAATTTTGCGGCAAAAAATTTTATTTCTATAGAATTTTATTTTAATAAGAAAATTTGCCAAAATTTAATTTCTATACATGTTGTCAACATTAATTTTGGAAATTGTCAAAATTTTAATTTCTATAGAAAATTATTGCAAAAAATTTATTTCTGTAGAAAATTTGGCAAAAAGCATTTTATTCTAATAGAAGAGTTTTGTCAAAATTTTTATTTCAATATAGAACAATTTTGTCAAAAATTTTATTATCTAATAGAAAATTTTTGTCAATTTTTATTTCTAAATAGAAAATTTTGGTCCAAAAATTTTATTTGTATAAAAATTTTTCAACATTTTAACTCTCCATAGAAAATTTTTGGCCTCAACATTGTACTTTCTATAGAAAATTTTTAAGTTTTTCATAGAATAATTCGTAAGTTTTATTCTATAGAAAATTTTTACCAAATTTTATTTTGCAATGAAATTTTTGGGGGCCCC
The DNA here is from genome assembly GCA_003123925.1 of Haematobia irritans. Taxonomy (NCBI): domain Eukaryota; kingdom Metazoa; phylum Arthropoda; class Insecta; order Diptera; family Muscidae; genus Haematobia; species Haematobia irritans. The sequence continues at coordinate 6,615 of PGFW01034910.1, read as the reverse complement.
CCCCCGCAAAAAAAAAAAATGTTAATTTCTATAGAAATTTTGCAAAAATTTAATTAATGTAGAAAATTTTATTTCTATAGAAAATTTTGGCCATAACACTGTTGTTTCTTATAGAAAAATTTTTGCCAAAATTTTATATTATATAGAAAATTTTGCCACGTTTTATTTTCTATAGAAAATTTTGGCCGAAATTTTATTTCTATAGTAAATTTTGCATAAAAATTTTATTTTCATAGAAATTTTGTCACTATTATATGCTGATAAAAGCCCGTTTTTTTAATAATTTAATTTAATTTCTGTAGAAATTTATTTTATAGAAATCTGAAATTTTATTTCTATAGAAAATTTTGTCAAAAATTTTATTTCTAATAGGAAAATTTTGCCTACATTTTATTTCTATACAAAGTTTTGCCAAAATTTTATTTCAATAGAAAATTTTGCAAAGTTTTATTTCTATAAAAAATTTTGCCAAAATATTATTTCTATAGAATTATATTGCCAAAATTTATAGAAATATAAAAAATTTTCAAAATTTAATGTTCTATAGAAAACATTTCTAAAAACTTTTAATTTCTATACAAAATTTAAAGTACCTCTAAATATATTTTGCGAAATCTACCAAAACATGACGGACTTTCAGCCAAAAGGTCCGGCAGTTTATGGGAAAATAATCTTTAAAATCTTTAAAAAATCATCCAAAATTAATGGCAAGTTTCCATTTCTACTCTTTTTTGACAAATCATTTCTTCTCCCACTCCTTACCAGTGCTACTTCTCTTAATCAGGTTTTAAAGATTCTTCGTAGGAAACACGGGAAAAACAAAAATCATAATAAGTTCAGTAACAATTCAGTACTCAATCAATATGCGAACAACTCAAACATAGAAATTTTCTCGATAAAGGATTATTAAAATTTTCCATATGAGTAGATCTGTACATAAAGCAGTGAAAATAAAAATCTACGCAAACATTTTGGCAGAAGTACTCGCTGGAAAAAACAAACTCAAGCAAACATATCCAATTGGCAAATATAGCAGCTTTTCTCTCACTGCCACTTTAAATTCAGAATCCATAAAATTGGGCATCACATGCTCTCGTTGCCGTTACAATTAGAAGCCAACCACCAAAGGACTACGTTCAAATTTGTGAAAGAACAAAAGTTGCCAATTCTTTCATGTTTTTTTGTCGGTTCTCTTTTTAGTTTTTCCCATCATCTCGAATTTTCTTGTGTAATGTAAAAGTATGTGCGCTATATGGATAACATATTTTCCCCTAGTTCACTTCACTTCACAGTCAGGAAGCATAAAGAATATAATTCATCTGTATCTATACAAGATTGACGGTTTCAATCGTGGGCTTGTCAATATTGAAAGGGTTGTGAAAAAGGGAACTAAAATTAGATTTAGAAAAATATTCTTCCGTTTAGCTTGTAAGGTTCGGAAGGATATTTTTTTCTTACCCTTCGACAAATATGCAAAAGTTTTCAGGCGGTGGATTTATTCCCTCTTCAGTAATGCTGGTTGGCCATTTCTAAGCGTTTCAAGGCTTCTTTTAAATGGTGAATTTTGTCAAAACTTTATTTCTATATGAAAATTTTGTCAAAATTTTAATTTCTATAAATTTTTTTTCAAAATTTTATTTCTATAAAAATTTTGTTTAAAATTTTCTCTATAAGAAATTTTGTCAAAGTTTTATTCTATATGAGATTTTTTTCACTAATTAATAAAGGGTGGTTAAATTTGTAAGGGTCGATGTGAATGTGAACCACATCTAAACGGCCAAGTTTTTTTCCGAATTTTTAATTTGACATTTCTCTATTTCAAGACTTACTCAATTTGAACCAATGGAGAATACAACAATCCACAACGTGCTTAATGGTTCCAGAAATGGCAACAGTGGATGATGCAATTTTCCGAAGAAAATCATCTTCGGTGATGAGACACATTTTCAGCCTCCGTGGCTTACGTCAATAAACAGAATTTGCCAACATTCTGGGCGAATCGAGAATCCAAGTGGTGATTGTCGAAAAACCAATGCACCCACAAAGAGTGAACTGTTTGGTGGCGGTTTTTATGGGCTGGCGGCATAATCGGCCGTATTTTTCCAAAACGAGGCCCCGGTCCATGCACTTACTGTGAATGGTGTTCGCTATCGTGAGATCGAATCAACGAATTTTTTAATGGCCCGAATTGGAAGATATGGATTGTGGACGAATATGTGGTTTTCAGCAGGACGGTGCCACTTGCCACAACTGGCTAAGCGAAACAATGACTCTTTTGCGGCAACAAATTCAAATTGGCCGTGTTATCTAGCGTAATGGCGATGTCAATTTGGCCGCAAAGATCATGTGTTGACCAGTACCGTGGGGTTTTTTCTTTGGGGTAATGTTGAAAAAGAAAAGGTGTACGTCGATAAGCCAGCTAACAATTCCAAAGAGCTAAAGGATGAGATAATTCGGGCACATTAACGGCATAGAACGCTCCATTAATGCCTCGCGTCATCGAAAATTTGGACCATCGGATTAAGAAAGGTGTGCCACCGAGGTCGCGGCGCCGATTTGGCCGGATATTTTTGTTCGCAATAAAATAATTGAGTAATAACCATACATAATATCATAAGAAAATAAAATTAACAAATAATTTCCTAAAATAGTTTGTGTTTTATTCAAAATCAACATCGGCCCTTGAAAATTTAAACCACCCTTTTTTTCAAATTTTATTTTCTATAAGACAATTTTTGTCTAAAATTTATTTCTATTAGAAAATTTTAATCAAATTTTATTTCTATAGAAAATTTTCTCAAAATTTTAATTCTATATTAAAGTTTGGTCTAAATTTTATTTCTTATAAATTGTACAAAATTTTATTTCTATAGAAATATTTTCTAAAATTTTATTTTATAGAAAATTTTTCTCAAAATTTTAATTGTCTATAGAAAATTTGTCTGAAATTTTATTTGCTTATAGAAAATTTTTGTCTAAATTGTTAAACTGTCTATGAAATTTTGTCAAAAAATTCTATTTCATATAGAAAATTTTGTCAAAATTTTATTTGCTATAAAGAAAATCTTGTTCAAATCTTATTTCCTATAACGAAATTTTTGTTAAAATTTCATATCTATATAGAAATTTTGTCAACAATTTTATTTCTATAAGAAATTTTATCAAATTTCATTCCTATAGAAAAATTTGACAAAATTTTAAAATTTTTTAGAAAATTTTTTAAAAATTTTTATTTCTATAAGTGATTTTGTCTAACATTTTTATTATCTATAGAAATTTTGGTCAACATTTTAATGTTCCTATAAGACATTTTGTTAAAATTTTATTTCTATACTAAAATTTTAACAAAATTTAAAAAAAAATTATTTATATAAGAAAATTTTGTCAAAATTTTTTTTTTCTATAAATAAAATTGTTATCAAATTTTTTTCTTCTATAATAAATTTTATCAAAATTTATTTCTATAAGAAATTTTATCAATTTTATTTCTATAATAAAATTTTTATCAAAAAATTTTATTTCTATAAAGAAATTTTATGCAAATTTTATTCTATATAGAAATTTTGTAAAAAAAAAATTTCTATAAGAAATTTTTTGTTTAAATTTAGTTCTATAGAAAATTTTGTCAAAATTTTATTTCTTACAAAAAATTTTGTCAAACATTTTTTTCTATTAGAAATTTTGTCAAATTTTTATTTCATAAGAAATTATTGCTAAAGTTTATTTCTATAAAGAATTTTGTTAAAAATTTTATTTCTATAGAAAATTTTTGTCTAAAATTTTATTTCTGTAAGAAATTTTTGTCAACATTTTTATTTCTAATATAGAAATTTTTGTCAAATATTTTAATTGCTATAGAAATTTTGTCAAATTTTATTTCTGTAAGTAATTTTGTCAAAATTTTTATTTGCTATAAGATTTTGTTAAAATTTTATATCTATAAGAAATTTTGTCAACATTTTATTTCTATTAAAGAAAATTTTATAAAAAATTTATTTTGTAAGAAATTTTTGTCAAAATTTTGAATTTCTAAACAGAAAAATTTTGTCAAAATTTTATTTCTATAAAAAATTCCTGTTTTAATTTTATTGGTTAAAAAAATCTGATTAAAATTGTATTTCTATAAAAAATTTTGTAAACTTTTTTTTTCTATTAGAAAATTTTTTATCTAAAAATTTTATTTCTATTGGAAATGTTGTCAAAATTTCTATTAGAAAAATTTGTCAAAATTTAATTTCCTATAGAAAATTTTGTCAAATTTTATTTGCAATAGAAAATTTGCAAAATTTAATTTCTATAGTATAATTTTTGTCAAAAATTTGGATTTCTGTAAGAAAATTTTGTCAAAAATTTTTAATTTCCATAGAAAATTTTGTCAAAATTTTAATTTCTGGAAGAAATTTTGTCAAAATTTATTCTATAAAAATGTTGTCAAAATTTATTTCCATAGACATTTGGTCAAAAATTTTTTATTTCTATAGGAATATTTTGTCAAAATATTATTTCAAAAAAAAATTAATTATATAAGCCAATATCAAAACATCAAATCCAGTAACTAATTCTACGCATTTTTTGGTAGAATTCTTCCAACTCTGGCATCGTGCATGCAAATCAAGT
>PGFW01034891.1:9374-29268 GCA_003123925.1 Haematobia irritans | reverse complement strand
GAGAGAGATATCTAAAATTCATATAGTAAGTATTCCAACTGTTTTAATGGAATACGAGAAGAATTTATCTGGCAAATTTACAATATGTAATGATTAAATCGCACCATTCTGTACGCCTACAAAATATCTGAAATCGTCTATTATGGAGGCCTTACCAGCGTTGCAACAACGAATTTATATTATTGGACCAAATTTTTTCCAAAATTCCGTAGGCCAAGGGGACCAGGTTTCTAATTTAAAATATATAATTTAAAGTAAGAAAATTTTTTTCAAAAAAATTTTATTTCTATAATAAATTTTGACGCTCAAATCTCTATTCTAAATCGAAAATTTTGTCCATGATTTTAATTTGCTATATGAAAAATTTGCGTCCAAATTTTATTTGCCAATAGATTTCATTTTAACCAAAATTTGCCAATTTAGCCAAAATTAATTTCTATAGAAAATGTAAGCCAAAAAGTTTAATTCTATTGAAAATTTAGCCAAAATTTAATTTCTGTAAAAAAATTAGCCAAAATTTTATTTCCTATTACATATTAGCAGAGAATGCTTTTTTCTATGAGAAAAGTTTATCGCAAAATTTTATTTTTTCTAAAATTTGTACAAAATTTTTGCATAATATTTGTATCCCAGGCGCACCCCAAAATATTTTTAAGAAGCTTATTTCTATACAAATTTTTGTTAAAATTTTATATTTCTTATGAAAAATTTGTTAAACATTTATTTCTTCTAATGAAAATTTTTGTAAAATTTTATTTTATAGAAATTTTTTGTCCAAATGTTATTTCTGCAAGAAAAATTCCAATTTGGTCCTGACCATACGACCAAACTTGCCAAATAATGTTTTTGGGTCTTATTGTTTGTCCATATCGGACTAATTGGGGTTTACGCCAAAACATGAAAGGATAAACGTACAGTAACTCAAGCAGCATCTATTGTAAGTTCTAGAATATAGACCCCAAACGGAGGGCCGGTTTGTAAGGAGTCTATATCAAAAACTGGACCGATACACAATATATTCGGCACACCTCTTAATGGTCCTAGAATACCTCCAGATTTCCAATTTCAGGCAAATTGGATAAAAACTACGGATTGTAGAAGTCCAAGAAGTAAACTCGTAACATCGGTCTAAAAGGGGACAAATTGGATAAAAACTACGGATTCTAGAAGCTCAAGAAATAAAATCGGGAGTTCTGTCTATATGGGAGCTATATTAAAAACATGGTCCGATAATCACCCATTTTCAGCACTCCTCCTTATAGCCGCTAAGAATACCTCTAGGTTTTCCCCAATTCTGGCAAATTGGATTAAAAACTACGGTTTTTATAAGCCCAGACCCCAAATCGGGCGATGCGGTTGATATGGGAGCTATATCAAAACCCTGCGACCGATCTAGCTCATCTTTTCGACATGACATAACGTTGATTATAACGCCCCTGTCAACGGCAATTCTATGGTGGTGGTATAAAAATATTTTTAATGTAGAAAAATTTAAGTCAAAAATTTTAAATTTCTAATAGAAAATTTAACCAAAATTTTGCTTCCTATTAGAAAAATTGTTGGCAAATTTTATTTACACCAAAAAAATTTCCAAAATTTCTATTTAATATTTTTTTCAAATTTTTTTTTCTATAGAAAATTGTGCCAAAATATTTGTTACTATATGATTTTTTATAGCAAAAATTTTACATTTTATTGTTTATAGAAAATTTAGTCTAAAATTTTCTTTCTATACGAAAATTTTGGCCAGAAAGCATTTTATTTCTTTAGAAAATTTTGCAAAAATTTTATTTACTCACAAAAAAATTTTCGCAAAAATTTCTATTGATATTTTTTTTCAAAAATATTTTATTTCTATAGAAAAATTTTGTCAAAAATGTTGTTTACATGTAGTTTTTTTTTATAGAAATTTGGTAAAATTTATTTATAATAGAAAATTTTCTCAAACATTTATTTATATAGAGAAATTTAGTTCAAATTTTGTTTCTAAATAGGAAAATTTTGCAAGCTTATTATTTACTACACAAAAATTTTTCCAAATTTCTATTTATATTTTTTTCAAATTTATTATCTATAAAAAACAATATTTGTCAAAATTTTTATTTATATAGGGCAAATTTTCTCAAATTTTTTTCTTACTGATCCACTGCTAAGTCGAAAAAAACTGGTAAAAGTGACTCAAATTTTGGCCTATATAAAAAATTATGAATGTTTCCAAAAGTTACTGCACGAGAATTTTGTAGAATCTGATTTCAAGATTTTATCAAAATGTAGATCTAAATTACAAGTTGTGGCAGAGTAATGTTACAATCGCCCGCCCGATTTTAGACTTTCCTTGGCATTTTTATTTTTTGCTATAATTTTGTTACGTCGCATAACGTAGATTTAAATTTTAGGGTACAGAGATTTGTCAAGAAGTAATATACAATTTTTGTCTTAAATGGATTCAGATTCAAAAAATTAATGCATATGGGAATATAACCTTTATGAATAATTTTCGTCCACAAATACATATACTGTCGGTAATCTTCATCATATTATGATGGGTATTTAATATCATTATTTTATTTAATTAAAACATTGCCCTAAATTTTGAAAAAAAGAGTTTAATTGGTATAAATGCGAAATTAAGAAGACCTTTTCTTTGCAGCACATAAATATAAATAGGCGATACTTTATATCGATCCATATAACCCCATAATACCCCTCCAATAGAACTACAAAATTAGGGTACTAAAATGAGATTTAAAGTTATATTACCCGGAGTCGACTCCGGAGTCGGAGTCGGAGGTGAGCTTGATGAAAAATGCTGGAGTCGGAGTCGGAGTCGAGCAAAATTGGCTGCGACTCCAACAGCCCTGGTCTTAAGGTGTGTTTTAACTAAAAGCTTCCAGTTAAGTTTAAATGAAGCGCCGCCTAAAGGCGGGATGGGCATGTAGAGGGTTTAAAAAAAAATCTGCTTCATAATACATGCATATAAAACGTTTGTTAAACGTAAATACACTCAAAAAAATTGAACCCTCTATTTCACTAAAGCCAATTTAATTTTATTTTAGTTCATGAAATTATTATGTTTGGATAAAGTTTCCTTGACTCTACAATTAATAGTCCACTTCGTCTTTTTGAAAGTCGATTATGTAGTTGAAAGTAATTTTTCAACTATTATATCCCTAATATAAAATCGTTTGAACTTTTAATCTCTATTAGGAAGAATCATTGATTTCTGAAGTATTTCCAGGTAAAAATATGTCATTATTTGCTACTTTGGAGGTGAATTAGTAATAACGTTTGAATGTCGTTACCTTGCAAGTGTATAACATAAGATCAAACTAATTTCCGATAGAAAAGTCATAAGTGCGGAATGAGATTTTGTCATCTTTCAATCAGTGGAACTTTATATGCACAAATAACCAATAATCCTATTCGTCCCATCTATTGTCAATAATTTACACATTCTTAGGCTTCCGTAAGTTTCTACGGTTGTCAATAGAGATGTACTCGAAAGAACTCAGGGATAACTCAACCTTAAAAAAAACTATTGAATCCAAAGATTTTGACCTTCCCTCAAGCTTGGTTTTGATTCCGAGCCAAAGATGTTTCTTTTTTAAATTAAGGACATTTTTTATGTAGCTTTATGATATCTAAAAAATGTTAGATCAAAGTTATTAAGCTTTAAATTAAAATTAAGGTACAGATTTCAGTTTGTGATATATAAACACAGTTATTCATTTATAACTAAATGTTAAAAACTGATACTTCAAAGTAAATAATATTTTCTTAATTTCAACAATAAATTAACTTAGGATGCAAAATCCACTTTTTCCAGTACATGAGGGAAGACTACTCTCAGTGATTAAACTACGACTCATAGTACCTGAAGTATAGATTTGTAGCCACCATGGTGCAATGGTTCGCATGACCGTCTTGAATACAAAATTAGTCAATCCCTGTTTCGACCAATCACTTTACAGTTTTTCAGCAGTAAATTATCCCCTATCATTAATGCGTGTCATTTCTGAGGGTTTCAAAGCTACTCTAAGTTCCATCGCAATGTGAAAGGCCCTTCGGACTCCCTTTGAGGTAGAGGTATGCACGTGAGTCACGCTGACGGCAACGGCGTAAGTGAGCGTGAAAATGATTAACCAACCAAATGTCGTGCGTGAGCGTGAGTCACGAAAATAATATCTTCGTGAGTGTGCGTGAGTAACGAATTTCGAAAAAAAACACGTTCACGAAAATAATCCCGCTTACGAATATAAAATGCTTACGAGTTGAATTAATTTATAATTTAGTCACATCCTAGGTGGTAAAAGTTTTATACCGCACTCGATTTTAACCATACTCATGTTTTAAGTCAGGTTCTATAGGTAAATCACTCATAAAATTATTCGTGAGTCACAACATTTTTCGTGATACACGACATTAAAAAGATTTTCGTGCGTAAGTACAAATTTTCTTTTCGTGAGCGTGAGTCCTACCAAAAAAAATATAGTGCATGAGTGTGCGTGAATAAGATTTCTCTGTCGTGAGCGTGAGCAAAATATTACTCACGTGCACACCTCTACTTTGAGGTTGCTCTGCGTTGTCATAGAATCGGGTAACACTCATTAATAAGAGCAGTGCTGCCAGTATTGGGGACTTTTGCCCAAAATGGCGATATTTTTTGTGAATGGGGACCGGACATTTTTGAGTTGGGGACTTGGGCATATGGTCGGGAATTTCCATAAATTTGGGAACTTTTGTGGGGATTTTTCGAGAAATCGGTATAATCTTTTTAACAAAATGTTTATTTTTTACGAAATTTTATGAAATCTATTTCTATTAGAAAAATTTTTGTCAAAACGTTATTTCCACAGACAATTTTGTCACATTATTTCTATAGAAAATTTTATCACAATTTTATTTCTATAGAAAATATTTTCTAAATTTTATTTCTATAGAAAATTTTGTCAAAATTTTAGTTTCTTATAGAAAATTTTGTCAAAATTTTACAAAAAATTTGTCAAAATTTATTCCTAATAGAAATTTTTGTCACTTATTATTTCTATCGAAAATTTTTGTCAAAATTTTATTCTATAAAAATTTGTAATATCTCAGGTGGAAAGTTTTGTCAAAATTTTATTCTTATAGACAATTTTGTGAAAATTTTATTTTTATAGACAATTGTGTCAAAATTTTATTTTTATAGACAATTGTGACAAAATTTTATTTTTATAGCAAATTTTGCCAAAATTTTATTTCTATAGAAAAACTTTGTCAAAATTTTATTTCTATAGAAAATTTTGTCAAAATTTTATTTCTATAGAAAATTTTGTCAAAACTTTTATTTCTATAGAAAATGTTGTCAAAGTTTATTCTATAGAAAATTTTTGTAAATTTCAGGTGAAAATTTGTCAAAGTTTTATTTCTATAGACAATTTTCGTAAAAATTTCAAGAATAAAAATTCAAAATCTTATTCTATAAAAAAATTTGTCAAAATTTTATTTTTAAGTAATTTTGTCAAAATTTTATTTCTATAAAAATTTTGTCAAAAATTTTATTTCTGAATTTTTGTCCAAATTTTACTTTTAGAATATTTTGTCAAATTTTATTTCTTAGATTTTAAAAATTTGTCAAATTTTTATTTCTATAGAAAATTTTCTCAAAATTTTTATTTCTATAGAAAATTTCGTCAAAATTTTATTAAATTTTGTTAAATTTTTTTTCCATAGAAAATTTTGTCAAAATTTATATTTCTATAGAAAATGTTGTCAAAGTTTTATTTCTTGAATTGTAATTTCAGTGGAAAATTTTGTCAAAGTTTTATTTCATAGCATTTTGTAAAAATTTAATCTATAAAAAAAAAATTTCAAAAAATCTTATTTCTATGAAAATTTTGTCAAAAATATTTCTATATGAAAATTTGTCAAAATTTTATTTTTTAGAAATTTTGTCAAAATTTTATTTCTATAAAAAATTTTGTCAAAATTTTATTTCTTAATAGAAATTTTTGCTCAAAATTTTTTCTCTATAGAAATTTTGTCTAAAATTTTAAAATTTCAATTTTTATAGAAAATTTTCGTCAAAATTTTTATTGAAATTTTGTTCCAAAAATTTTATTTTATAGAAAATTTGTCAAAAATTTTATTTCTATAGAAAATTTTTGTCAAAATTTTATTTTTATAGACAAATTTTGTCAAAATTTTTATTCTATAGAAGTAAATTTTGTCAAATCTTATTTCTATTAGAAATTTGTTCAAATTTTATTCTTAGAAAATATTGTGTCAAAATTTATTTCTATACGAAAAATGTTTTCAAAATTTTATTTCTATAGAAAATGTTTGTCAAAATTTATTTCTATAGAAATTTTGTTCAAAATTTTACTTTCTAATAGAAAATTTTGATCAAAATTTTTAATTATTCTGTCAATATTTATTTCTATAGAAAATTTTGTCAAAATTTTATTTCTATAGAAAATTTTGTCAAAATGTTATTTCTATAGAAAATTTTGTCAAAATTTTATTTCTATAGAAAATTTTGTCAAAATGTTATTTCTATAGAAAATTTTGTTCAAAATGTTTTTTCTATAGGAAAAATTTTGCCAAAATTTTATTTCTATAGGAAATTTTTGTCAAAATTTTTTTCTATAGATTTTGTCAAATTTATTTCTATAGAAATTTTGTCAAATTTTATTTCTATAGAAATTTGAATTTTATTTGTAGAAAATTTTGTCAAATTTTATTTCTATAGAAAATTTTGTCAAAATTTTATTTCTATAGAAAATTTTGTCAAAATTTTATTTCTATAGAAAATTTTGTCAAAATTTTATTTCATAGAAAATTTTGTAAATATTTATTTCTATAGAAAATTTTGCTCAAAATTTTATTTTCTATTCAGAAAATTTTAGTCAAAATCTTTACTTTCTATAGAAAATTTTTGTCAAAAATTTTACTTCTACTATAGAAAATTTTGTCAAAATTTTTATTTCTACAGACAATTTTGTCACAATTATTCTCTTATATTATAATATATTTTATCAAAATTTATTGCTATATAAATTTTTGTCAAAATTTTTATTTTATTATTAAATTTTGTCAAAATTTTTATTTCTGTAGATAATTTTGTCAAAATTTTATTTCTTTAGAAAATGTTATTTTAATAGACAATTTTGTCAAAATTTTATTTTTATAGACAATTTTGTCAAAATTTAATTTTTATAGACAATTTTGACAAAATTGTATAAAAAAAATTACTTTTTTTTTATAGAAAATTTTGTCAACATTCTTTTTTCTATATAGAAATTTTTGTAAAATTGTATATTCTATATTAACATTTTGTCGAATTTTTTTTTATATAGAAATTTTTTTCAAATTTTGTTTTCTATATTCATTCATAAATACAAGGAACTCCGAACTCGCATTTTCATGTCTCAAGGATTTGGAAGACGATCACCAGTCTCTTGGTGTCGTTGTCCAAAACTTGATTTTCTGGATTATCATTATATGATTTTCTACAGCATGTGATTTTTCGAGGAATTTTTGTGAGGAATTTTAAAATTAAAGTGGGAATTTTTGGGGACGAAAGCATCAAAATTTGGGGACAAGAGTCAGAAAAATACTGACAACACTGAATAAGAGAGAAGTTCACAACTTGTCGTATCACAGTTTGCAAGTAAACATACTATCCACGGAGCTCTTATTGTCATAAACAAACAAGTATCACTATATCCATCAATGCAGCAAGCACCGCATACAGTCAAGCAGTTCTATTTATAGACCACATTGTTTCGGAAACACACAAGCCGTTGTGAAGAAACTTTATTTTAGGAACACAAGCCATTAGGTCTTTAGTTATTAAATGCATATCCCATTATTCTTAATTCTCCAAAAATTTTAGGAGTGTAAAATTTGTCATTTCAAAAGCGATTTATTACAAAAAAATAACGAAAGCATATGTATACTAATACTTACAATTATTAAACTACAGATATAGTGGCAAAAATATTTTCTTAATTAAAAGATGGGGAGTCCTCCAAAAAAGTCGTAGCCTACACTTAAAAAAAAGTTTACTTGTATCTAAAGATTTTTACCTACCCTTAAGAATTTTGGTATGATTCTTGGCCAAAGATTCGGCTTCTTTTAAAATAAATATATTTTTTAGTGAATTATCTGTCTTTAAATCTAGGATCTATAAAATTAAAATTAGGATACATATCTATCGAATCTTTTATTTTCCTTTTCGCGATTTTAACAAAGTTCATATACAAATAAACTTCAGTTTAAAAATCGAAATTATAATAGATACTTCAAAATTAAACATTTTTTTTCTTAATTAAAAAAAAAACACTCTTTTATCCTATTATGCAGAAAAAAAAAATAATTTTTGATTCAACTACTAAATTAATTGATCCAATTTATTTTTATTCGAAATGTCTTCATCCAGAAGATGATAGTATCAGATCACCAAAGTCAATTAACAAGTTAATTGGAACCACCGTGGCTGGCAATGGTTAGCATGCCCGCCTTGCATACACAAGGTCGTGGGTTCGCTTCCTGCTTCGACCGAACACCAAAAAGTTTTTCAGCGGTGTATTATCCCACCTCAGTAATGCTGGTGACATTTCTGAGTGTTTCAAAGTTTCTCTAAGTGGTTTCACTGCAATATGGAAACCACTTAGAGAAGACTCGGGCTGAAAAAGGAAGGTCCCTTGTCATTGAGCCTTAACCTGGAATCGGGCAGCACTCAGTGAAGTAGAGAGAAGCTTCACCAATGTGAGCCTGATACATCGGGCTGCCACCTAACCCTAACCCTAACCTAAATTAATTAAAATAATTTAATGAAAATTTTGCTTAAATCAATTTAAATTTTTATTGAATATTTTTGAAATTTCAATTAAAAATTTAATGGAAATAATTTGCTTGAAAAAATTTTTTTCTGTGTGTGGAAATTTTTTTATCTTAATCAATCAAAAAAAATTCAATATTTCAGTTAATTTAAAAGTTTATTTTTCTTTAAATCAAAAATGATTTTCTTTACCTTAGCGAAACTTTACCTTCTACCTTTATTTTTACTGAAAATCCATATTCTAAACTTAAAGAAGGAAATTTTTTAAAATTTACTACTTAAATTTATGTCTTTTAGCTTACAATTTTTATTTAAAGAGATTTGACTTTAGTATTGTGTAAATTTCGGACCTAAAATTTACGTGCATAATCTTGCATTAGATTCAATAATGTTTTCATGGTATATTTGAAGTTTTTTATCTTTAACCCAAAGATTTTACCATTTCTGTTTTTTTAAAGACATACAATTTTAAACGAAAGAAGCAACTTTAATTAATATATCTGTCTCTAAAATTTAATGTAGTTTTTAATCAATAATGTTTTAATGTCGTTATTGTGTATTGTGTTTCCTAAAATTGAAGTTGCAAAATCTTATGGATTAGGCTACTTTTTTTCAGTTCATCGAATTTAAGTTCATGAATAGTTATGGAACTTTAGCTTCTGACATAATTATTATAATCATATACTATTGCCATAATTTATTCGGCATTCTCCTCAATTCAGAAGACATTTTAGTTATACGGTTTCTTTTTTTTTTTGGTCTCAAATTCATATAAACGACAGTGGTATATAAAAAAACATGTTAAAGCTCATTAAACTAATTCTATTCCAACTTCCTACATTCATTCATTTATTGTCATACCATTAGCATATCAGGTCAATTATCTTTTGCGTCCGCTTATCTCAATATACCCAAATTCAGTGTTTTGTCAAGGATAGATATGTCACTCCATGATGAGGAAGTAAACATTTCAAAAGAAAAATTGTTTTGAAAAAGAATCCAGAAATCCAGGATGCCATTTCATAATTTCCATTACCATTTCTTTTGCAAAACTTGTGCTTTATTTCACTACCCAGCTTGAAGAAGTTGTCGCTTACGCCTGCTAATTGATCTAGAGCAAAACAACTTAATGAGTCGACTGCGCACACAATAGCAACATTAGCGCGGGTGTCACCACATAGACACCTCAGAAGCATCCTCTCACATCACAGATATCCACTGATGTCAGGCCAATGGGTGGAACCACTTCTTCTTCATCATCATCTTATTTGGTGAACTTGCAACAGTTGGCAGGAGTTAATATAGAGGCACTCACAGCCAGCAGACAATGGAGACAGTTTCAAGCAGCAGCATCACCAACAGCATTGGCATTGACAATGCCATCAGCATCAGCATTTGCCCATTATCTATTCGAGGCATGTAAATGTATTTGTAATGACATCTCTATATAATTTAAAAAGCGGATCATAGGCCTCTTTCTACAAAGGGCCTTTGTAACTGTATAGCCTGTGGTAAGACGAAAGGGAAATAAATTCAACTTATTGCTAATAATAGGCTAACTGAATTCTATTAATTAAATTAAAATAAATAGAACAAATTGAAATTTCAAATTAAATTTATAATCAAATATATATGGCTGAAAGTTCGACAAGGCTGAATCTTAGTACACCCAAGAAGAAGGAATATTGAATCCCTCAACCATGTTTTCGAGAGCCAAAATGTTATTTTTGGGACGGAGAACATGATAACGATGTTTTGCGGCAACCATGGTTATTTTCTCAAAAAGCATATGTCTGACTGTTGGCACCCATGTATATGTTTGCCGGCAGAAAACAACGTATTTTTGCGACAAAAATGTCCATGGTCACCGTCCCAAAATAACATTTTTGCGCTTCCGGAAAACATGGTTGAGGAGATCATTATTCCTTCTCTGGCGTGTAGATATCCACAGTTCCTATCATCCACAAAGCGAATTACGTGTGTGTTTGTGGTTATCAGTTGTCTATGGCTATGCTAAGGCTTATGGTGGCAGCCGATGTATCAGGCTCACTATAGACTTATACAGTCCAATTGTGATAACCACAGTCGCGTGGAACTTCTCTCCTGATCACTGGAGTGCTGCCGATTCCATGTTTACTGCTCAATGACAAGGACCTCTTTTTATAGCGAGTCGAACGACTACCACATTGCAGTGAAGCTCACTTAGAGGAGACTTTGAACACTCAGAAATTGGGCTTTAACTGGGTGGGGATAATCAACCGACTGAAAAACTTTTTGCTGTTTGGTTCGAACTACGAGAGGAGCCCGAGGTCCGCACGCGTCGAACCCAGAATGGCGTCACTAGTATTAAACGCATATATTTTTAATATGATAGTACCACAACCTTCAAACTGATTTTTTCCCGCCCGTGTCAAAATTTGACCGATCTGTAAGTCAATTCATTTTTGGTGAGATAGAAGCGTCTTTTGTGAAGCAAGTTTTGTTTATTGTTGAAAAATTAAAAAAAAAGGAATTCGTGTCTTTGATAAAATATTTGTTTTCTGAAGGAAAAAAATTCGGTTGGAAGCAAAAACTTGGCTTGAAATAATAGTTTTCAGCACTCCTGACCCCAGGGAAATCAGCATATGATGTAATAACTAGCGTAGCTTGAAAGTTAGCGAGAGAGATGTCAAGCGGTGAGTAGAACGCGAGAGTGGACCGGGACGCCCGAAAAGACGGTGGTTAATCCTGCACGAAAACATCAAAAAAATCCAGCGAAAATGATTGTATGAATGACCGTAAAATATGAAGTTGATTCGCAGAAGCATGGCCTTAAAGATATCAAGGAACGTGTTGGTCATATCATTCATCAATATTTCGGATATGCGGGAAGCTCTGTGAACAATGGGTGCCGGCATAGCTCCCATTGACCAAAAACAACAACGTTGTTTAATGATTCTGAGCGGTGTTTGCAGCTGTTAACTTCGTAATACAACGCGAGTTTTTCCGTCGATATGTGACAATGGATGAAATATGGCCTCAATCACTACATCCTTGAGTCATCCGGCGTGGAGCTGGACAGCGACGTGAAGGACTCAAAAGTCCGTGGCAAAGTAATGGTCGCTCTGTTTTTTGGGATGCGCATTTGGAATAATTACTTATCGGATTATCTTGAGAACGGAAAGAAAAACCATCAACAGTGGAACTATTATGATGGCGTTTGAAGGTCGAAAATAGCGGAAAAACCGGCCCAATATGAAGACAGAAAAAAAAAGTGTTGTTCCACCAAGACAACCGGCACCGTGCCACAAGTCATTGAGAACTGATTTGGCAAAAATTAAATGAACTTGGCTTCGAATTGGCTTCCCCCCACGCACCGTATTTCTCCAGATCTTGGCCCCAGCGACTTTTTCGTGTCTCAGACCTCAAAAAGGGATGCTCGCCAGGGAAAAAATTTTGCTTGGAATGAAAGAGGTGATCGCCCGAACTGAGGCTATTTTGAGGCAAAACCGCAAGTAGTACTACCAAAATGGTATCCAAAAATTGGAAGGTCGTGTTAATAATCGTTGTATCGCTCTTGAGAGGCGGAACTATGTTGAATAATAAAAACATAATTTTTGACAAAAAAAATGTGTTTTTCTTTCGTATTAGGACCGGGACTTTATCAGCCCATTCTTATGCAGCTTTGGCCACCGACGGTGGATCCCTTATCTATAGTACTTATTTAATGTACCGGGAACATCGGAAAAATTGAGTTTAGCTTCTTAGAATCTGCGGCCTATATGCGTACCAATTTTTGTATGAGTTTAGAGAGTGAGCATATATAGACCGTCACTACCAAAATTTGCATGCTAATGGATATGGGTCCCATGAGGATTGAGCACCAAATTAGTGTGATTTTGGAGCCCGTTTTGTTTATTTATGGAAATTAAACCTCAAATATTTCAAACGAAAATTTAACCCCGATTTCCTTTTTGAGATTATGGATTGACGGGGGTTGGAGACTTTTTCCTACGATGGATCGGCCTTTCATTTGTTGCTTTGGCTCGACTTTCCTGTTTCAGTTTTTGTTTGGGTTCATTTTTTAAGGCCTCTATCCCACTTATAAAGCGTCATACCATATATGGGGACCTGTTTTCATATAAGTTTTTAGAGGTCTCATTTTCATGGTGCCTATTTCATTTACGCTCACCTTTGTATCCCAGTCAAATCTGCAGAATCGTTTTACTTGTGTGGTAGTAGATCGCTAATAAAATTGTCTCCTCTATGGAGGAAGCAGAGATCAAAACCAGGTTACCTGATATGTATTTTGTGATTTATAAACAACTCGAGGTGACCATACCCGCTTTATTAAACGCTTCGTCTGACAAGCTAAAAAAATGTTATTTTACAGCTGACACTTTATTTTTATTGTTTACAAGCCTACAAAAACCATTTTTAATCTATTGCCAGAAAACAGAAACTTAAGGATCGCCATTAAAATTAACCCGCAAAACCTAAACGAAATAAGCCCCCAAATTTGTATGGAAAGCAGCAACTCCAATTTTTTTATGTTTTTATGGTTTTTTCTAAAAGATTTATTACAGTGACAATTCATTTTATTGTTTACAAGCCTACAAAAACTTTTTAATCTATTGCATTTCAGAAACTAAGGACGGCATGAAAATTTGCCCAATAACCTAAACGAAATTAATACCCTAAAAAAATTGTATTGGAAAAGCGCAACTTCCAATTTTTTATATGCGTTTTTGGGAGTTACTTCATTTTATTTCTGGGCCCGTTTGCGTTATGAAAATAAACCCCAATATTTCAAATGAAAATAAACCCCGAAATATCCGTTTTGGGACTGTATTTCGTTTTCAAGTGGGGCCTATTTTCGCATTCTGAGATTTAACAATGGTGGCGAATTATACACACTTTTGTTGTTCTGATTAGCATTGTATTGAACCAGATTTAGTTCTTGCATGGTAGGCCTTTGGCGGGGTTTACGACTACCTCCTATGGACAGACTCCAAAGTGGGCTAACGCGCCTCCCAAGAGGTTCGTAGTCAGTGACATATATTTAATTTTTTTTTCTTACATCGCGTTATTATTCATTTTCACACGTGTCTTTTATATCAAAAGAGAGAATGAATCCTATGTTTATTTTAGGGCAATTTTCATTGTTTGTTTTAGATGGGAAACTGTCTGTTTGACATCTCATACATTCGGGGTCAATGACTATCGGATGTTGCATTATGAAACAGTGGCTCCCACTTAAATGTGATTACTCAAATTATGAGTTGGACTCTCGAATATTTACATGTATGAGACCCACCTTTCCCATAAAATACTCGGATTGGCAAATATTCTAGCCCTAATACTACTCAAATACAAAATAAGAAAAAAATATACATGTTTGTGCTGACAATAACTTTATCTTTTCGGTTGGCTAAACAAAAGTAATCCACATTTATTGTTACGGAAATATACTCTCGTTTTTATTTTATGTGGCAACGACTAGATATCCCTTCACAAATAGACGATACGTGACTCACAACGCTCCAATATATACGGAAAACACTTTCCACTCCTCAAAATCTATTATATATATGATATACCATTTTGTTAGTACTCCTTTCGGTTTTAAGTTCTTCCTTCATAATTGTATGGACACTCAGATAATATCACGTCTTTGACTTCAACTCTCATTTCATCTTGCACGCATATAAATATTATCTACGCTGGTCGAGCCCATCCTATGTGACGAGAAGATCTAGGGAGACACTTAAGGTCACATAGACGTAATCTCGCCGCCCCAAAAATTCGATCCATATAAGTCCAGAGCATCACATCCTGAAAATAGATAGTGGAAGGGTTTATATTAGTCAATATATATCGAGAAGCTCTCTTTGAATCATTCCTATGACATTATTATAGCTATAGCGTTCGTTCAATACCTAAGGAACTGTCTCTGTTAGGATTAGGGGACCGAGTGTTCTCGTGGACACCCCCCCCCACAAAACCCCGAACAAAATCAACAAATCCTTAAAAAAATTTGGAAAGTGTGTTGTATTGATCGTGTGAGAGTGGTGCTTTTGGTCATTATTCTTCGCTCTTATCGTTGAGCGTTCCGACAAAACTCTATGTTCTCATTAACGTTGCCTTTTATGGATGCGCGTTTGCCAGCCTTCAGAATATAATCGATTTACCTTTTAACAATACCACGCTCACATAATCCGTCAAAATATAAATATTATTTTATTGATTCGAGCTAGAATTGCTATTTGGGCCTTAGTTTCTCCTCAAACTACTTTAGCTCTATAGAGATAGACTCAATAAAGATTCTTCCTCTAATTTTATCGCGTGTGTCATACCACCCCCCACAAATAACAGAGAAAATCCACGCGCACATTATATCACTACACAATATATAGTCTAAAGACGAGATTTATCTTTATTGATGATAATATATCAAATTCTCTGTCGCGAGTTCATCTTCCGGTTTTCAACTTTCAGGAGCGTGCTCCTAGAGAGCAAAGAGCTTAATCTCGCCATGACTTACTCCCCCGACATAATAGATCAGAATCTCTCGCGGACTAAATAAGTAGTCACGACCCCAATGTCTAAAAAAATTTGAAATATATTAGTTGAAATGAGAAGCTCTCACTCTCGTCAGCCATCATTTTATCTGTCATAACACTCATAATGAGTCGTACTTAGTGGAGACAAGAGATACAGGATGGTTATATACCGATGACACCCCAGTTAAAAACTGCGTAGAAACTACACAACACACCCGCACATCAAGATAATTCCAAATACACCAAAACTGATATTGTAATTTTCATGTCAAATGATGTGAAAAAACTGCTTCCGTTGCTCGCCATATCTCCTAAAGCTAAGCGTTCCTATGAGGTCGAAAGGGGCTAATTCGTGAACCACCCCCAAAAGAAGTCCCCGCATAATATTTCACCCAGAGCTTCCGCCAATATTCACTATTAATTAGAAATTATGGAATGATTTATATTGTAACTAAATGCGATTCCCATACATGCCCGATATATCTCTCTTGATATTCTTCAACGAGAACCTTAATGGCGTATCTCGATCAGACTTCTATATTGTATACGGTCACTTCGAAAATAAGTTGTGGATTTTTTTGATATTTTTTCCGGTAACACCTCTTTCGGGGGTCATTTGCGTTCACCGTCCTCCGTGCTAATTTCAACCACGCGACTTAGAATTTTGCATACCAATACAATTATTGTTGATCTTCCCCTGGGGCAGAGTCCGGAAACTCATGTGATCCTGTCTCACTATAGTTGTGTGTACGCTATACACCCGCTACTCCATATTTTTTTCTCCTCTTACACCAGAATACACGCTCGATTATATATTCCATATCACCACACAACGTTCCATCAAACGAATAATTCCAATTTATATTTTTTATACGCACTCTCAATATATCCTATAAAATTTTGTCAAATAATACTTACTATTGATAGACGACTCTTCTTCCTATAAATCACTCAAATGCTACTCCATTGAAGACTGCGAATATACAATAGCGGTGCGAAGTATTATTTGACTGTCAAGTTTGATGTTGACCAACAGCGCTTCCCAAAAAAGTTCTGGATAAACTCTATACCTCAAATAAACCTCTATAGACAATTAAAATTGAAATAAATTATGCTCGAAGCCATTTTATAATGTGTCGAAAGAACCAGCGTACTTCTATTCTCAGGGGCCACCATTTATCTCTCCTTAAAACTTACAAGGTCAATAGTCCAAACGGTAGAGCGAAGATTAAGACAGCATATATTAGTTACATAATTTGGACTTACCTCCCTCAAAATAAGATGATCAATAGTCTCTCAACCAAATTACCATCCATCACGTAATACATTTAAAAAAAATTGAAATTTTTATATTGAATATATACATCATCACGTGTTTGCACATTAATAACTGCATTAACTTATAAGACGTCCGATGCTACGGAAGCAGAAAAAGAGAGCTCGATACGATATTGCGCTGACCAACTCACCAGAAGAAAGTAACACATTCCGCTCTACAGATTTCTATCTCGTCACTTAAAATACAACTATTTCAAATAGTATAGTCTTATATAAATTATACTTACTACCTTTTTTGCCACCATTGTAACTCCTCGATGTAGACTACACTTTAAGAGTCCTAGAAGCAAAACGGGCTTTAATTCGTGACCACCCCTCAAAAAATCGAAAAATCCACCCAAATCCTAAAAAAATTGAAATTTTTATATGAAAAACTTCTTTTGGCCATATCTCCTAAACTAAGCGTCCTAGAGCGAAAAGGGCTTTAATTCGTGACCACCCTCCAAAAAAATCGAAAAATCCACCCAAATCCTAAAAAAATTGAAATTTTTATGAGGTGGAAGGAGAGCTTAATTTTGCGAGTATCGTTCGTAAAACTAAGCGTGCCGGTAGAGCGAGAAAAGGTGTTAAGTTTCGTGAGCCACCCCCAAAAAATCAAAAATCCACCCAAATCCTAACAAAATTGAAATTTTTATATGAAAAACTTCTTTTGGCCATATCTCCTAAACTAAGCGTCCTAGACGAAAGGGCTACCTTTTAATTCGTGACCACCCCCAAAAAATCGAAAAATCCACCCAAATCCTAAAAAAATGAAATTTTTATATGAAAAACTTCTTTTGGCCATATCTCCTAAACTTAAGCGTCCTAGCTAGCGAATAAAGGGCCTTAAATTTCGTGACCACCCTCAAAAAAAATCGAAAAATCACCCAAATCCTAAAAAATTGAAATTTTTATATGAAAAACTTCTTTTGGCCATATCTCCTAAACTAAGCGTCCTAGAGCGAAAAGGAGCGATAATTCGTGAACCCCCCCAAAAAATCGAAAAATCCACCCAAATCCTAACAAAATTGAAATTTTTATATGAAAAACTTCTTTTGGCCATATCTCCTAAACTAAGCGTCCTAGAGCGAAAAGGACGATAATTCGTGACCACCCCCAAAAAATCGAAAAATCCAACCAAATCCTAGAAAAAATTGAAATTTTATAATGAAAAACTTCTTTTGGCCATATCTCCTAAACTAAGCGCGTCCTAGAGCGAAAAGGGCTTTAATTCGTGACCACCCCCAAAAAAATCGAAAATCCAACCCAAATCCTAAAAAAATTGAAATTTTTATATGAAAAACTTCTTTTGGCCATATCTCCTAACCTAGCGTTCTAGAGCGAAAAGGGCTTTAATTCGTGACCACCCCCAAAAAAAATCGACAATAATCCACCCAATCTAAAAAAACTTGAAATTTTCTATATGAAAACTTCGTTTGCCAATCTCCTAAACTAAGCGTCTAGAGCGAAAAGGGCTTTAATTCGTGACCACCCCCCAAAAAAATCGAAAAATCCACCCAAATCCTAAAAAAATTGAAATTTTTATATGAAAAACTTCTTTTGGCCATATCTCCTAAACTAAGCGTCCTAGAGCGAAAAGGACGATAATTCGTGACCACCCACCAAAAAAAATCGAAACAATCCAACCCAAATCCTAAAAAACTGAAATTTTTATATGGAAAAACTTCTTTGCCATATCTCCTAAATAAGCGTCCGTAGAGCGAAAAGGGCTTTAATTCGTGACCACCCCCAAAAAATCGAAAAATCCACCCAAATCGTAAAAAAATTGAAATTTTTATATGAAAAACTTCTTTTGGCCATATTCTCTTAAACTAAGCGTATCTAGAGCGAAAAAGGGCTTAATTCGTGACACACCCCCCAAAAAAGTGTCGCAAAAATCCAACCCAATCTAAAAAAATTTGAAATTTATTATATGAAAAACTATCGTTTGGCCATATCTCACTAAACTAAGCGTCCTAGAGCGAAAAAGGGCTTTATATCGTGACCACCCCAAAAAACTCGAAAAAAATGCCACCCAAATCCTAAAAAAAATTTAAATTTTATCATGAAAAAAACTCTTTTGGCCATATCTCCTAAACTAAGCGTCTAGAGCCGAAAATGGCTTTAATTCGTTGACCACCCTCAAAAAATCAAAAAAATCCACCCAATCCTAAAAAATTTAAACTTTCTTTTGGCCATATCTCCTAAACTAAGCGTCCTAGAGCGAAAAGGACGATAATTCGTGACCACCCCCAAAAAATCGAAAAATCCACCCAAATCCTTAAAAAATTGAAATTTTTATATGAAAAACTTCTTTTGGCCATATCTCCTAAACTAAGCGTCCTAGAGCGAAAAGGGCTTTAATTCGTGACCACCCCCAAAAAATCGAAAAATCCACCAAATCCTTAAAAATTGAAATTTTATATCGAAAAAACTTCTTTTGGCCATATCTCCTAAACTAAGCGTCCTAGAGCGAAAAGGGCTTTAATTCGTGACCACCCTCAAAAAATCGAAAAATCCACCCAAATCCTAAAAAAATTTGAAATTTTATATGAAAAACTTCTTTTTGCCATATCTCCTAAACTAAGCGTCCTAGAGCGAAAAGGACGATAATTCGTGACCACCCCAAAAATCGAAAAATCCACCCAAATCCTAAAAAAATTGAAATTTTTATATGAAAAACTTCTTTTGGCCATATCTCCTAAACTAAGCGTCCTAGAGCGAAAAGGGCTTTAATTCGTGACCACCCTCAAAAAATTGAAAAATCCACCCAAATCCTAAAAAAATTGAAATTTTTATATGAAAAACTTCTTTTGGCCATATCTCCTAAACTAAGCGTCCTAGAGCGAAAAGGGCTTTAATTCGTGACCACCCCCAAAAAATCGAAAAATCCAACCAAATCCTAAAAATTGAAATTTATTATACTTGAAAAACTTCTTTGGGCCATATCTCCTAAACTAAGCGTCACCTGAGCAGCCATGCAGCTCGGCTTTAATTCGTGACCACCCCCAAAAAATCCCTCGAATAAAGATGCTCATAAGAAGCCAAATTCCTAAAAAAATTTAAATTTTATATGAAAAACTTCTTATTGGCCATATCTCCTAAACTAAGCGTCCATTTAGACGGAAAAGGGACACAATTCGTTGTACCCCCCCAAAAAAAATCGAAAATCCAGCCCAAAATTCCTAAAGAAAATTTGAATTTTTATTTA
>PGFW01034879.1:3227-13930 GCA_003123925.1 Haematobia irritans | reverse complement strand
GAATGCTTGTTTAGAATTATTCCCATGGAATAGTGCATAGACTGAAATAAATATTGCCTAATATGTATTTATAAGTATGAGGAATTAAAAACTAAAAGAAAGATCCTTCGCCATTTTTTTCCATTTAACCATAGTGGTCAATTTGTTCGAGAGAAGCAATACCTCAAATCCAATGGAATCTCATTTTCCAATATCCGTTTTTACTATTCGTTTTTTTTTCACACATAAATCTGGATGCCATTTGGTCACAGTGGACGCTATTAAAAAATTTGTCAAATTTTTTTCTATAGAAAATTGTGTAAAAATTTTATTTCTAAGAAAATTTACCAAATTTTTTTTTCTATTAAAAAAAAATTTTCAAAATTGTTGGACCAAATTTGTAATAGAAAAATTTTGTACAAAAATTTTTATTTCTATTAGAAAATATTTGCCAATTTTTATTTATAATGAAGATTATATGTCAAAAAATTTATTTGTTATAGGAGAATTTTGCAATTTTATTTTATTATTAAAATTTTAAATATTATTTCTAAAGAAAATTTTTTACCAAAATTTTTTTTTTCTATTAAAAATTTGTCAAAAATTTTATTAGGAAAATTTTGTCAAATTTATTTCTATTAGAAAATTTGTGCAATTTTTTATTTCTATGAAAGATTATGTCAAGAATTTTATTTTTTATAGAAAAATTTTTGTCAAAAACTTTGTTATTTCTATAGAAAATATTTGTCAACATTTTATTACTATAGAAAATTGTCAAACTTTGATTTCTATGGAAAATTTGTCCAAAGTTTTTTTATATTTTCTATAGAAATTGGTTTAGAATATTGAAGTTTTTATAGAAAATTGTCAAATTTTTCCTGTGAAATTTTGTCAAAATTTATTTGCTAACGTAAATTTGTCAAAATTTATTTCTTATAGAAAAATTTTTGTCAAAATTATTTATGAGACAAATTTTGTCAAAATTTATTTCTATAGAAAATTTTTGTCAAATTTTTATTTCTATATGGAAGATTTTTGTCAACAAAATTTTAATTATCTA
Source organism: Haematobia irritans (assembly GCA_003123925.1). Taxonomy (NCBI): domain Eukaryota; kingdom Metazoa; phylum Arthropoda; class Insecta; order Diptera; family Muscidae; genus Haematobia; species Haematobia irritans. The sequence goes on along the minus strand of PGFW01034879.1, from coordinate 12,891 downwards.
TAGAAAAATTTTTGTCACATTTTTATTTCTAATAGAAATTTTGTAAATAATTTTATATTCTATACGTAAAATTTTGTCAAAATTTTAATCCTATAGAAATTTTGTCAAAAATTTTATTCTATAAGAAAATTTGGTTAAATTTCTATTAATTTATATGAAAAATTTTTACTAAGAATTTGTCAAATTTTTTCTATAGAAATTTTGTCAAAAGTTTTATTTCTATAGAAATTTGTTAAAATTTTATTTCTATAGAAATTTTGTCAATATTTTATTTGTATAGAAAATTTTGTCAAAATTTTACTTAAGAAGAATTTGTCAAATTTTTTTCTATGGAAATTTCAATATTTTAATTCTATAGAAATTTTGTCAAAATTTTATTTCTATAGTAAATTTTGTCAAAATTTTATTTCTATAGAAAATTTTGTCAAATTTTTTTTTTATAGAAAATTTTGTCAAAATTTTATTTCTATAGAAATTTTGTCAAAATTTTATTTCTATAGAAATTATTTGTTCAAAATTTTATTCTTAATAGAAAATTTTGTCAAATTTTTAATTTCTATAGACTAATTTTGTCAAAATTATTATTTCTATAGAAGAAAATTTGTCAAATTTTATTTCTATAGAATTGTCAATGACAGAAAATTTTGTAAATAATTTTCTTATTGAAAATTTTGTTATTCGTATCATAAAATTTTTATGTCAAAATTTTTTCAAGCATAATTTTCAAAATTTTATTACTATAAAGTTTTGTTCAAATTTAGTTACTATAGAAAATTTGCCAAAGATTTTATTAGTATAGAAAATTTAACGACAAATTTTATTATATAGAAAATTTTGTCAAAATTTATTTTATAAACAATTTTTGTAAGTAATTTGTCAAATTGCTAAATAGAAAAATTTTGTAAAATTTTATTTCTATAACAAACATTTGTCAATATTTTTATTTCTCTAGAAATTGTTGTCAAAATGTTAATTCTATAGAAGAATTATGTAAAAGAATGTATTTCTATACAAAAATTTTGTAAAATTTTATTTGCTATAGAAAATTTTGTCAAAAATGTATTACTATAGAAAATTTTTTTTTTTTTGTCAATATTTTATTTCTATTTGAAAGAATTTGAATTTTATTTCTATAGAAAATTTTGTCAAAATTTGATTTCTATGGAAAATTTTGTCAAAGTTACTTTTATAGAAATTTTATTCAATATTTATCTTATAATAAATGTTGTCAAAAGATTTTAATTCTATGTAAATTTTGTGAAAATTTTATTTTCAATGGGAAATTATGTCAAAATTTATTTGTATAGAAAATGTTTGTCAAATATTATTTCTAATAGAAAGTTTTGTAAAATTTTAATTTGTATAAAAATTTGTAACATTTTATTTCTTATCAAGAAAAATTTTGTCAAATTGTATTTCTATAGAAAGATTTTGTACAACATTTTATACTACAGAATTTGTCAAGAATTTATATTCTATGGCAAATTTTGTCAAAATTTTATTTCTAAGAAAATTTTTGTAAATTTTATTTCTATAGTAATTTTTCAAAATTTTATTTCTCATGGAATAGTGCATAGACTGAAATAAATATTGACCTAATATGTATTTATATGAGGAAAATTAAAACTAAAAGAAAGATCCTTCGCCATTTTTTCCATTTAACCATAGTGGTCAATTTGTTCGAGAGAAGCAATACCTCAAATCCAATGGAATCTCATTTTCCAATATCCGTTTTTACTATTCGTTTTTTTTTTCACACATAAATCTGGATGCCATTTGGTCACAGTGGACGCTATTAAAAAATTTGTCAAAAAGAGAGAGATTGAGTTCTCGCACATTGATTTGAAAAGTCGACTTCTCAAGATTTTAAAAGTCTAGAAGTTTGAAAAACTCAATTTCCAAAACTTTTGAAAATGTAAAAAAGTGGAAATTGTCAATTTTTCCAAAAAACTTTAAAAAAAGTCGTCAAACGGATATTAAACATATCCAAATTTTTAAAAAAATTTCTAGAGAGGTCTCGAAAAATGCTAATTAATTCTTGAATGGGTTTTTTGGGCCGATTTTGCATAATATTTCCTCCTTTCAGCCTAAGGGAGTACTTCAAAATGTTTCTATAGAAATACAATTTTGAACCAAAATTTCCTGTAGAAAAAAATTTTGTCAACATTTTCTCTTGAATAAAAATTTGATAAAAAATGTGTCCTTCGAAATAGAATTTTGACAAAAATTTTCGTATAGAAATAAATTTTTTGATAAATTTTCTATAGAAAAAAAAATTTGATAAAAATTCTCTAATAGAAATAAAAGCTTGGGACCAAAATTTTCTATAGAAATAAAATTTGATAAAAATTTTCTATAAGAAATAAAATTTTGGAAACAAAAATTTTCTATAGAAATAATAATTTTGACAAAAAATTTTCTAATACGAAATAAAAATTATGACAAAAAATGTTCTCTAAAAAATAAAATTTTGGACAAAAAGTTTCCATAGGAAAAAAAATTTCTAATTGAGGAAAAAAAAATGTTGATACAATTTTTCTAATTGAAATAAAATGTTGACAACAAATTTTCTATAGAAAATACAAAATTTTGTACCAAAAAAATTTTCTATAGAAATAGAATTTTGAGCAACAGAATTGCTCTATAGAAATAAAAATTTGATAAAATTTTCTATAGAAAAAAAATTTTGGTAAAATTTTCTATAGAAATAAAATTTTGACAACAAATGTCTAATAGAAATAAAAATTTGATAAAATTTTCCTATAGGATAATAAAATTTTGAACACAAATTTTCTAATAGAAATAAATTTGAGCAAAATTTTCTATAGAAATAAAACTTTTGAACAATTCTTTCTAGCATAGAAAATAAATTTTAAAAAATTTTTCTTTAGAAAATAAAATTTTGGATCAAATTTCTAATAGAAATAAAAGTTTTGCAGAAATGTTTCTATTAAAAATAAAATTTTGATAACAATTGTTCTAATTAAAAATAAAATATTGATACATTTACTATAGAAATTAAAAATTTGGACAAAATTTTCTTTAGAATAAAATTTGACCAAAAGTTTCTAATAGAAATAAAATTTACGAAAATTTTCCATACGAATAAAATTTTGACAATAAATTTTCCAATATGAAAAATACAAATTTTACAAAATTCAATAGAAATAAACATTTTGACACATTAAAACTTATAGGAGATTAAAATTATTGAAAAAAATTCTTTCATAGAAAAGTAAACTATTTGACAAAAATTTTCCATGAAATAACGATTTGACCAAATTTTCTATAGAAATTAAACAACTTTTGACAAAATTGGTTCATTAAATATTGACAATTCTAAAATCTTTGACAACAAATTTTCTATAGAAAAATAATTTTGGACAAATTTTCTACAGAAAATATAAATTTCGACAAAAACTTGTATATAAGAAATAACATTTAAAAAAAAATCTTTAGAAATAAAATTTGACAAAAGTTTCTATAGAAATAAAAATTTTGACAAAATTTCTATAGAAAGTCAAAATTTTGACAAAATTTTCTATAGAATAAAATTTGGACCAAGCTTTTCTATAAAATAAAATTTTGCAAAATTTTCAATAGAAATAAAAATTTTGACAAACACTTTCTATAAAATATAATTTTGACCAAAATTTTCATATAGAAAATAAATTGGACAGCATTTCGAATCAAATTTTTTAAATTTTCGACTAGAAATAACATTTTGAACAAAATTTTCTATAAAAATAAATTTTGGACAAATAATTTCTATAGAAATAAAAAGTTTTGGCCAAAATTACTATAGAAATAAATGTTTGACAATCATAGCAAATAAAATTTTAGACAACAATTTTCTATAGAAAATAAATTTGACAAATTTTCTTATAGAAATAAAATTTGACAAAATTTTTCTATAAAAAAATAACATTTTGGACAAAAATTTTCTATAGAAATAAAATTTTGACAATTTCTATAGAAATAACATTTGACAAAATTTCTATAAAATATTGAATCTCATATGAAACAAATTTGACATCTTTGACAGTAAAATTTGTTCAATTTCTAGAAATAAATATTTGAAAAATTTCCTATAGAAATAAATTTTTAAGCATTAGCAAAATAAATTTTAAAAATTTATAGAAATAAAAGGTTTTGACATTTCTAATGAAAAATAAAAATTTTCAATAGAAAACTTGACAACATTTTCTATAGAAATTTGGACATGTTTTGACAACAAATTTCTATAGAAATAAATTTTGAACAAAAGTGTTTATAATAGAAATAAAATTTTGACAAAATTTTCTATTAGAAATAAAATTTTGGACAAAATTTTCTAATAGAAATAAAATTTTGACATTTTCTTAAAGAAATAAAATTTTGACATAAATTTTCTATAGAAATAAAATTTTCGACAACAAATTTCTATAGAATAACATTTTGAAAAAAATTTTCTATAGAATAAAAATTTTGACAAAAATTTTCTTGAAATAAAATTTTGACAAAATTTTCTATAGAAATAAAATTTTGACAAAATTTTCTATAGAAATTAATTTTGACAAAATTTTCTATAGAAATAAAAGTTTGACAAAATTTTCTATAGAAATAAAATTTTGACAAATTTTCTTATAGAAATAAAATTTTGAAAAAATTTTCATAGAAATAAAATTTCGAACAAAAAATTTCTATTGAAATAAATTTGACAAAATTTCTATAAATAAAATTTTGACAAAAATTTTTATAAAAAGTAATAAATTTGAAAAAAATGGTAAATTAGAAATAAAATTTTGAAAACTTCATAAAAAATAAATTTGACAAATTTCTATGGAAATAAATTTTGATAAAATTCTCTATAGAAATACAATTTTGAGCAAAATTCTAAATAGAAAATAAAAATTTTGACAAAAAAATTGTTCTAATAGAAATTAAATTTTGGCAAAATTTTCTATATAATAAAATTTTAAAATGAAATTTTCTATTAGAATAAAAATTTTGGACAAAATTTTTATAAAGAAACTTTACTCTAATATAGATTTACAATATAGCAATAGTGTTTAGCAAATTTTTATAAAAACTAAAATTTTAAGATATAAATTGTGACATTTTCTATAAAATAAAATTTTGGATAAAATTTTCTATAGAAATAATATTTGACAAAATTTTCTATAGTCATTTGACATAATATTTTGACATAATAATGATAAAAATATAGACAATTTCTATAGAAATGAAGATTTAGACAAAATTTTCAAATTGTTGAAATATCGAAGGGTCGAAAAGTCTACTTTTTTTAAACTTTGAAAAAATCGAAACCCCGATAAGTTGACCTTTTAAAATTTTTAAAAAGTCGAAAAATTGAAATCGATGTTAACATAAATTCCAATTATAATCCTTATTTCTGACCGCAAAATGCTATAGAGTTAAAGGGCATTGTATGAGTTCATTGAAAGATGCCACTTTTAAGCGCTGGTTTATTAGTGAAATCTAAAATATATTAGCATTAATATATTAATTAGTTAATTTTATATGTATTAATATGTTTTTTATAACAGGTTTTTGATATATAGTATAAGTATAAAATATATACATAATTAAAAAATTTTTATAGTCTGTGACAATAAAACAATAAATAATATAAAAAAACAAATAAAAATAAAAAACACAATAATCATTGAGATGTTATACCTGATTTTAGAATTTTGTTGTTTTTGCGAAAACCTAGATTTATCGAATGAATGAATGACAGTCATTGTTTCCTGTTGGATTGTCGATGGGGAGGGGTTCATAGAAATTCTATACAAAACTTTGTTTTGAAATAACATTCAAATTCCTATATTTTATTGAAAACAGGTTGTACTCACATTCACATGTATTCGTTTTTTTCCCTGAAATTCCCCCTTCCTGTTCTTCCTTGGCTTGGTAAAAAAAAAAAAACAAAACCAATGGAGGGGGTAATTAATTTAATTGAGATTTATTTGCCAATTTTTCTTTCATTTTGTTGAATAATATGCTGCAGTTTTTTCTCTAGCTCTTTGTAAAATTGACGTCAGTCTCTGCCTTTTTATAGTTCTGGAATTTTTAATTATAGGCCACCTAGAAAATAACAGAAAAGCACAACAAAAATAATATAAAACCAGAGTATAGAATCAAAATGTTAATTGGGTTTTTATAAAAGGTTATGGCTTTTTATCCATTTCATTATAGTGGCATGGGATGGGATGGGAGGAACTTTGTTTTATGCATTTATATGCAATGGCATTTATTCTAGAATGCTTGTTTAGAATTATTCCCATGGAATAGTGCATAGACTGAAAAAAATAACGAATAAAATACTGAAAAATTAAACGAAAGATCCTTCGCCACTTTTAAACGTTTCCATTACCATAGTGGTAAAACGTAAAAACCGTTCGGAATCAAGGTTAACATCCACTGATAAAGCCAGTTTGGTCACAACGCTATTAAAAAAATTTTCAAATTTTTTCTATAGAAAATTGTGTAAAAATTTTATTTCTAAGAAAATTTATCAAAATTTATTTTTTATTAAAAATTTTGTCAAAATTTATTTGAGAGAAAATTTTGTCAAAATTTTATTTCTATAGAAAATTTTGCCAAATTTTTATTTCTATGAAGATTATGTCAAAATTTATTTTTATAGAAAATTTTTGTCCAATTTTATTTCTATAGAAAAAATTTTTTGTCAAAATTAATTTTTTTAGTTTCTATTAGAAAATTTTGTCAAATATTTTAATGCTATTGAGAGAAAAATTTTGTCAAAATTTTATTTCTATAGAAAATTTGGGTTAAATTTTATTTTGCTATAATGAAAAATTTATGTACTAAAGTTTATTTCTATAGAAATTTTGTCAAAAAATTTTCATTTGCTATAGAAAAAATTTGTCAACATTTTATTTCTATAGTAAATATTTTGTCAAATGTTTGATTTCTATAGGAAATTTTTGTCAAAAGTTTTGTTATTTTTTCGATAGAAAATTTGTAGATTGCTTATAAAATTTTGTATTATCAAATTGTATTTCTAAAGATTATTTATCGAAATATTTTAATTTCGTATTAAAAATTTTTATCAAAATTTTTCTATAGACAATTTTGTCAAAATTTTTATTTCTATAAGAAAAATTTGTCAACATTGTTATTTGCGTAATAGCAAAATTTTGTTCAGATATTTTATTTCTAAAAAGAAAATTTTGTGAAATTTTATTGCTTATACGAAAATTGTGTTTAATAATTTTATTTCTAGATAGAAAATTTTTGGAAAAAATTTTATTAACATATAGAGAAATTTTGTAAAAAAAATTTTATTGGGGCTATAGAAATTTTTGTCAAAATGTATTTCTATAGAAATTGTTGTCAACATTTTATTTCTAAATAGACAATTTGTAATACATTTTAATGGCTATATGGATGATTTTATCAGAAAAATTATTATGTGCATAGAAAATTTTGGCAAAATTTTTATATACACAGAAATTTTGTCAAAATAATTTTACTTATATAAATTTGTCAAAATTTTAATTTCTATAGTAAATTTTGTCCAAAATTTTATTTCTATGCGAAAATTTTGATCAAAATTTTATTTGTATAGAAAAATTTTGTCAAAACGATTTTATTCTACTATCGAAAATTTTTTAAAAAAATTCGATTTCTATATTGAAAAATTGTGTCAAAATTTTATTTCTATAGAAAAATTTGTCAAAATTTTATTACTATAGAAAGTTTTGTCAAAATTTTATTACTATAGAAAATTTTGCCAAAATTTTATTAGTATAGAAAATTTAACCAAAATTTTATTACAATAGAAAATTTTGTCAAAATTTCAATTCTATAGAAAATTTTATTTCTATAGAAAATTTTGTCAATATTTTATTTCTATAGAAAATTTTGTCAAAATGTTATTTCTATAGAAGATTATGTCAAAAATGTATTTCTATAGAAAATTTTTGTCAAAATTTTATTTCTATAGAAAAATTTTGTCAAAAATTTATTACTATAGAACAATTTGTCAATATTTTGTTTCTTTTTGCCAACATTTTATTTTACATTTACATTTTATTTCTATAGAAAATTTTGTCAAAATTTGATTTCTATGGAAAATTTTGTCAAAAGTTTACTTTTATAGAAAATTTTCTCAATATTTTATCTCTATAGCAAATGTTGTCACAACCGTGGTGCAATGCGTTAGCAATGCCCGCCCTTGCATACACAAGGTCGTGGGTTCGATTCCTGCTACGACCGAACACCAAAAAGTTTTTCAGCGGTGGATTATCCCACCTCAGTAATGCTGGTGACATTTCTGAGGGTTTCAAAGCTTCTCTAAGTGGTTTCTACTGGAATGTGTGGAAGCGCGTTCTGACTCGACTATAAAAAGGAGTCCCTGTCATTGAGCTTAACATGGAATCGGGCAGCACTCAGTGATAAAGCAGAGAGAAGTTCACCACTGTGGTATCACAATGGACTGAAATAGTCTAAGTGAGCTTGATACATCGGCTGGCCACAATAACCTAACCTAACCTAAATCGTTGTCAAAAATTTTATTTCTAATAGAAAATATTGCCAAAATTTCTATTTCTATAGAAATTTTTCTCAAATTTTATTTGTATAGAAAAATTTTGTCAAAATTTTATTTCTATAGAAAATTTTTTCAAAATTTTATTTCTATAGAAAATTTTGTCAACATTTTATTTCTATAGAAAAATTTTGTCCAAAAATTGTATTTCTATAGAAAATTTTGTCAAACATTTTATTACTACGAAAATTTTGTCAGAATTTTAATTCTATAGCAAATTTTGTACAAATTTTATTTCTAAGAAAATTTTGTCAAAATTTTATTTCTATAGTAAATTTTGTCAAAATTTTATTTCTATGGAAAATTTTGTCAAAATTTTATTTATATAGAAAATTGTGTCACGATTTTATGTCTATCGATTTTTTTTTAAATTTCAATTCTATAGAAAATTTTGTCAAAATTTTATTTCTATAGAAAAATTTTCAAAATGTTATTTCTATAGAAAGTTTTGTCAAAATTTTATTACAATAGAAATTTTGTCAAAATTTTATTTTTATAAACAATTGTGTAAAAATTTCAATTCTATAGAAAATTTTGTCAAATTTTTATTTTTAATAGAAAATTTTGTTTTATTTCTATAGAAAATTTTGTCAAAATGTTATTTCTATAGAATTTTATGTCAAAAATTTATTTCTATAGGAAAATTTTATCAAAATTTTATTACTATAGAAAAATTTTGTCAAAATTTTATTGCTATAGATGATTTTATCAAAATTTTATTTCTATAGAAAGTTTTGTCAAAATTTTATTTCTATAGAAAATTTTGTCAACATTTTATTTCTATAGAACATTTCGTCAACATTTTATTTCTATAGACAATTTGTAAAAATTTTATTTCTATAGATGATTTTATCAAAATTTTATTTCTATAGAAAATGTTGTCTTAGTTTTATTTCTATAGAAAATTTTGTCAAACTTCTCTTTATATAGAAGATGTCAACATTTTCTATAGAAATAATTTATTTAATGTTGTTTAATATTATTTTATTTAATTAATTTTATTACCATATTTATTCTCATTTGAAATATTTTTTTGGGTTCTTTCGCTAAATATATTTGCGGTGATTAAATATTATTATATCTATT
>PGFW01034862.1:0-10057 GCA_003123925.1 Haematobia irritans | reverse complement strand
TGTAGAAAAGTAAATTCTTGCGAGGTTCGATTCCGAAAAATCGGAACATGAGGAATATGATCGAGCTTTCGCTGGAACAATTTTACATTCCCTATTTATTATTATTTTTTTTTTAACTTGCTATAAACAATTGGGGAAAATATTTTCATAAGCAAGAGTCAAAGCTTTCAGGATAAATCTTAAATATTTAAAAAAAATGCCTCAATTTTTCAGTTCTTTCGTTTAGAGCTTAATTTTCTCATTTATTTATGTTTTTAGATAATAATCATAGTAATTTTTTGACTAACAAAAATTTTGGTTTCACACAAATTTGTTTTATTTATTAAAAAAATTGATTTATTACAAAATTTTAATTATATTTTCCCATTCTTTTATAATCGCTTTATTTTTTTTCAACTAGGTCCACCAACTGCCCCCGAAAAACTAAAACAACGTTGAATTGTTCACATTGATATTGCCAATATGATCCCCGATTACACCTGCGGATTATAAAGATGATGAAGATCCACAAAGTGAGTCAAAAAAAAAAAAATATAGTATTGCTTTATATTAATTTATCGTAAAAACGTTTTTCTTCATTTTCCTCGTTTAGACCCTAGATTCAAATTCAGAAAAAAACTGGTTCGTGTGTCCTTTAGTTGGTGCTGATTGGAAAAAGAAAGTTGATCCATAATGGACTTGCTACAAAATTGTGTCAACTTGTGATTCAAATTGGTTATCGGGTCTTCAAGCCAAAGAATTAGAAAAATTTTCATTCAAAAATTCGGAAGACGATTATTTACAAACTTCCATCGTATGTAAAATGAAAAAAAGGAAAAAGAAAAAAAAAAAAATGAAATTGAAAAATTGAGTCTCCCAAGTTAGACCGGATCTCGAATCTTAAATGTTCAATGAAATTTATAACCACTGGTTGAAATTTCCATCTTAATTTTAATAGTAACTGGAAGACGTTGCCATCCCACATTCGCCTTCCTGTTTTTTTTCCAGCGCTTCAACAGGTCAATACATAGTCCGAAAAGTATTTGTAAGGTTTAGATATTTAAACCATTCTACATCCAGTTCGAGAAGCGACTGCCTCTATAGGATGAGTCCAGAGTAAAATAGGTTTTAAGTTCTGTAGGACACGCGAAGAGATTGCCCCTTTATTGTGAGGCGAATGTCTTACAATTTGGCAGAAATCATAAATTGCCGAATTCAGAAGGGAGAGTCTTGTTTCTCAAATCACTGGCGATGGCATATATAGGCAGCAGATCAGCAACGAACTAGTCCCCTCATAAGCAGCCGTCTCTTCATCATCGCTGACAGGTTGGTTGTCTTCCACCCAGCACAACTCTGCCCACTGGTTAGTCCTTCGTGAACTGCTGTTTCGTGCTGCTCCGCGCCTCAATGCAGTCCTTATTCCCTTTTCACTGGTCATCGCGTTCCAAGTGGTGATTTTGACGCTTTCCTTCCTGAAATCGACCTGATGAACGAGTCAATTCAGATGCGGTTACCCTCCTGGATATGGCATGGTTTTGGGTGGTTACCCTATGGAATTTATTAATTGCAGTGGGTTGGGTTGCCGGATATCGCAGTGTTGCCTCGTCGAGAGCATTTTGGACTCACGCGGCAAGATTGTTCTTCTTGTTTTTTCGAAGGAGTGACATCAGTTGCCGATTTTGCCAAAGCAAGCATTTACACCGTTGGGAGATTTCTCCAATGGGTAATTGCTTAATACTGGGTTATCCCAAACGGAGGCGTTTAATCATTAAGGGACGACCAATAGATTCATAAGGTTCTATGGAAACGTACTTCTTTATCTTTCCACAAAGTGACTACAGCCTAAAGGCCTCAGCGATTTCTGTTTCTACTCCCAACGTTTTTATATACTATGGCTTTCCAAAAAAGGCGAAACGTACACACGCAAGAAGCCTTGGGATGCAAGGTCTTTGGTGTGGGGCACCATTGCACCACGGGAGCCACCGTGGTCCAATGAGTTTAGCATGCCGCCTTGATCACAAGGTCGTGGGTTCATTCCTCTTCGAACCGAAACACCAAAAAGTTTTTCAGCGGTGGATTATCCCACCTCAGTAATGTCGGTGACATTTCTGAGGTTCTCCCCAAAGCTTCTCTAAGTGGTTTCACTGCAATGTGGAACGCCGTTCGGCTCTGCTATAAAAAGGAGTCCCTTGTCATTGAGCTTAAACATGGAATCGGCAAGCACTCATGATAAGGAGAAGATTCACCATGTGGTATCACAATGGACTGAATAGTCTACAGTGAGCTTTGATAGCATCGGGCTGCCACCTAACCAAACCTACCTAACCTTAGGGGTTAATGTTCTGTCACGAAATGTATTCAAGGGTTCTAGTTTCCCTTCTTTTGGTCACGATGTAAATTGTTGTCGTCAGATTTAGTCAGCCCAGAAAGGTTTCCAGCGAATTCATGCTTGACAAATAGATAATCCCTCAGTGCAAGGAATGGTAGTCAAGTAACATTCACGCTTCATTCTCCTTTGGATTTTCTCTACATGATGTAACATATCCGCCATAAGTAATCAGGTGGACACTGATAGTGAAGAGGAGAGTTTTTCCACGTAAAAGGCTTAAAAAAAGGGATACAATACACCCACTTGAGGTTCGCACGTTGCGTTTATCCTCCTAGGGCGAAGATGTGAAAATATGTTTCGCCGTCGATTTAGGAGCAGAAACGTTTTCCAGATTTCCTGCCTATAAAGAAAAACGTAAGTGCCGGAGTAGTTAGTTATTAACCTTCACCTCAAGCTCCTTGATGTCTCTACCTGATGAAACTATGGAAACAGTCATTCTGCATATAAGTAATCAGGTGGACATCTGATGGTGGAGAGAAGCTTCCACCATCAGTTAAAAAGGAGGGGATACCAGTACACCGGCTTGAGGTACGCCCTGTTTCGATTGATGTCTTATTCTCCCTGAATTCCACATAAGATTGTGCCTGCCAGCCACATACTTTGCCAAACATTTATTAAAAATGGTCGTTGTTGTTCACATAAATTAACTGGCGCCCAACGTGGGCCTTAACTAATAGGTACAACATTGTCATTTTAACTAATCCAATGCAGCTGTATCCCCTCATGGCTCTTGTAACCGATTAGATCGAGGAAAGAATTTCTTGAAAACTGTCCTCCACCGCTTCGAGCTGTTAACGTTTTTGTAGGGGTAGATTTAGCCCTCAGGGAACGTGTCAAAATATAGGAAGCAGAAAAGAAAGACAAAGCAAGATGGAGTCAACATTTGGTAGAGGTGGGAAATAAAGTGTGGATAGGAAAAACTCTTATCTAAAGCTATTCACAGACCAGTATATGTCCTCTATTTCCTATCTCTATTCCTTTACGCTATTTTTCATATTAATCTCTTATCAAGAGCTTCGTATTTTCTTTCATGGCGAGCGCATTTAATCCGTTCCTCAATTTATTAAAGAACTAGCCCAGAAGAGCTTAAGTTTGGGTCGTCACATAAAATAAATGGCGCCCAACGGGAGAGGTATTCAGCAATTTAGTAAAAATATGCCGAACCTTCAAAATAATAGACTCAGTTCAGGAAGAGCTTACCTGGAACTTGAGTTGTACCTAAGCGCGTTCAGGTGTTAGGTCCATTGCGATTTGCAATGTTTTAGGTTAGGTGGCAGGCCACGATGTATCAGGCTCACTTATACTATTCAGTCATTTGAACACATTGGTGAACTTCTCTTCTATCACCAAAGTGCTGCCCGATTCCATTGTATAAGCTCAATGACAAGGGACCCCTCCTATTTATAGTCCGATTCCGAACGGCAAGTCCACCATATGCAGTGAAACCACGTAGAAGACAGCTTATATATATTGCCTAATATTGCCAGTATTCGTCTAAGGGAAAGGTGTCCTTATTGTCCTTTGTTTTTTTGAAAAAATTGTGGGAGTCTCAGAAGGTGATTTAGACACTTGCAAGTAGGTTGTTGGTCATATATCTGTCCCAATGAGTTATCACTATCTTCGATGCCTTCTCATTTTGGGCCAATGCGCTGCAAAGCGTCTTTTTTTATGGCAGTAGAACATCGTCCTGACTGATGATTTATAGAGGAATTTCTTTACTTGACGGCCCAGACGGCGGTACGTGCTGAACATTCTGTTCTGCATTGTTTTTAAAGTAAGGGTGACCCAAACGTGATGGGGCGAATTTCTGCAGAAATTTGTTGTTCTCTACGAGCATTGTCTTCATGAGTTCGCTCTTCAACGAAGGGACGGCAATATTATCTTCCCTTTTTGGTATCGTCTGCTGTATCCGAAATTCGGATTACTGATAGGGATGTAATAAGGAATCAAAAAACACCTGAGATTTTTTTATTTTATTTTACTATCCTATTAATTTTTGTATTTTCTTTTTTCTCATTTACAGCCAAGTATTCTGTTGGATGATCGCTGCCACGGTCTGACAATGTGGAAGATATTCGCGCCATTGAAGATAAGGTCAAAGAGGAGCTCGATAAACAACGTCAAGAAGGTGAAGTGCGTGGCACTAAAGTCGATAGTGATTAAGGAAACAATATTAATAAATGTCGTCTAAATATTAAAACAAAAGAAAAGAAAAAACAAACAAAAGTAAAAGTAACCATATAAATATATATAAACGAGAGAAAACAAAATTAAAAGAAATAGCAACAACAATTAAAACAAAAATAAAGTAAAAAAAAGAAAGAAAAAAAAAACAAAAATTGCAACAAAATCCAAAATTTGGAAAATAAAACGGAAAAAAATGCTAAATTAAAAAAAAATAAGTAAAATAAATCCCAATCCCAGAAATAAATTTAAAAACAATCCAACAGTCATCAGTAAGAGCTATAAAAAACCTTAATTTTTGAGACACCTTTTTCGACCACCAAAAAAATTAATCAACCATCCAGTACCATGTGTACCCTCTGCCCCAAAACCAAGTTCAGATAACAACAATAACATTTCTTAGGCCACGACGACAAAAACAACAGCAACAACAACAAAACCTATACTGCTATCTATTCCTATTTACAAGAAAACAAATTATTTTTTCTTCTTTGGTTTTTAGTATTCTTCCATCCAATTGATTTATATATAGAAAAAAAGTAAAATAAAAACAACCGATTTTTTTAAACAATTAAATGTATGGCTCTCTTCAATGTTTGTTTGTTATCCCAAAATGATAATGGTTCATACAATTATTATTATTGCTTAATTCTTGTATCTTATAAATAAACTAATTTTTCAATAATTTTTTTTTACAATTATATTTTTTTAAGATTTTCCTATATTTTTTGTAAATGTTGAGTTATATATTGTATTTTTTTTAATTTCCTATTTTGTATAATTGAATTTAAACTGTAAAGAACAGGAAATATATAAACAGTTTTTTATATAGAACATAAAAACATTTTAAGCAAAGGAATATATAAATGTATTTAAAAGAAAAAGAAAAACATCAATGTTGAAATAAATAGCAATAGTTTAAGTTAATAAAAATACTTAACACAATACAACCAAACAAACTACATACATAGAAGCATACTTTACACACACACCCACACACCTACTTACTATATATAAATAATATATTTACAAAATAAAATTAATATAATTATCCACAAATTATTAACAACTTGAAAAGTCCATAATAAAAACAAAAGCAGAAAGAGAACCAACCTTACACATACACTCCTCTATCTTCCTATCTAAAAAACACGGTAAAGTTTTATTAATGTATGCTTGTATACAAAACAAAAAAACATAGTGATGGGTATATTATTATTATCTAATTATAAATGATTACTTTATATATTTTGGTGGAAAAAATAAAAGATTTAGTTAAAAAGAAAAAAAATTACAATAAAATTTTGTTTTAAATTTTATTTGTTTTTTAGTTAATTTTCAACTTTATTAGTGAGCATAGGCTTATAGAGGCCGCTATATCAACTAAATTTTGTTTTATTTTTTTTTTTATTTTGAATATTTTGAATATTTTTTTATTTAATAAAGTGAAATAAAATTTAGATATTATATGGCAGTCTTCTACTTCAGGCTGTACTTTAACAGTTAGTAGCATTGTGATTTCATATTTTCAATGTAAAAAGGATACTATATCTTACCAATCCAATAATATATCTATCCAAATTTGGAGAAAAAACTACCAAACAAAAAAATTCGTATTTTGAAAATGTTATGTCTATAAAAATTTTGCAACAAATTTTTTTTTCTAGAAAATTTTGTAAAAAAGTTTATTTCTATAGAAAATTTTTTCCAAAATTTTTTTTTATAGAAAATTGTCTTAAAGATATTTAGTTCTATAGACAATTTTGTAAGACATTTTTTTTTATAGAAATTTTTGTCAAAATTTTATATTTCTAGTCTAGGATAATTTATGGACGTTACATCACTAGTTGGGGAGGGGAATATTTTGCAAATCTACCAAACTATTCAATAGAACATTTTGTCAAAATTTTATTTCTATTAGAAAATTTTGTTGAAAATGTTATTATCTATAGAAAATTTTGTCAAAAATTTTATTCTATCTAGAAAATTTGTCAAAATTTTATTTCTATAGAAAATTTTGTCAAAATTTTATTTCTATAGAAAATTTTGTCAAAATTTTATTTCTTATATTTCATGTTAGCCTGATACCGAAACAGGCAATTGACGTCCCAAATGCTTTATACTATTATATCTGTCCATAAAGCTCGAAAAATAATTTGTATAATTAGATATAATGAATTTGGACGTCAATTGCCTGTATTTCTATAGAAACTTTGGCAAATTTTATTTCTATAAAAAATTTTGTTAAATTTATTTCTATAGAAAATTTTGTCAAAATTTTATTTCTAAGAAAAAATTTTGTCAAAATTTTATAATTTCTATAAAAATTTTGTCAAAATATTTTATATTCTTAATAGAATATGTTATTAAAACTTTATTTTTATCGAAAATTTTTTAACTTTATTTTATCGAAAATTAGTCAACTTTATGTCTATAGAAAATTTTTCCTATTTTATGTTCTATAGAAAAAGTTTTTACAAATTTATTTCTATAGAAAAGTTTTCAAAATTTTTATTTCTATAGAAAATTTCTCAAAACTTTATATTTCTATATAGAAAATTTTGTCAAAATTTTATTTTCAAAGAAAATTTTGTCAAAATTTTATTTCTATAGAAAATTATGTCAAAACTTTATTTCTATAGAAAATTTTGTCAAAATTTTATTTCTAAACAAAAAATTTTGTCAACATTTTATTATCAAAGAAAATTTTGTCAAATTTTATTTCTATAGGAAATATTGTCAAATTTTATTTCTATAGAAAAGTGATGGTCAAAATTGTATTTCTATATAAAAATGTTGTCAAAGTTTTATTTCAAAAAAAATTTGATTCAAACATTATTTTGTTAAAATTTATATCTATAGAAAATTTTGTCAAAATTTTATTCTATACAGAAAAATTTTGTCAAATTTTATTTCTATAGAAAATTTTGTTGTCAATTTTTATATTCCTATCAGAAAATGATTGTCAATCATTTCTGTCAAAATTTTTTCTTAGAAAATTTCAAAATTTTTTATTTCTATTAGTAAATTTGATCAAATTTTATTCTTAAGTAAAATTTCAAATTTTCATTTCTATAGAAGAAATCTTTATAGATAGAATTCTACCACTGTGCAACCGTGGCATATTCACCACTTATAGAGGCATAGGTTGCTAGCACTGTCCGCTGGCATACACAGATTCCGTGGATTAAATCCAAGTTTCGAGCAAACCAAAAAAGTTTTTCAGTGGTGGCATTTAACTCTTTCTCAAGTAATGCTGTTACTGCTATAAGAAACGGTGTTCACGGAATTGGCAAGTTTTACAGCACCTCGCCATCGGTGTGATATAATCTGAGCACCTTATATTGCTTAAAATCGCAAATTTCATTAGTTAGATTTGCAGTTTCCTGGAAAGATTTCCGGTGGGTCAAGGGCGACCCCATATTGGGAATATTGAACTGCTCAGTCATTTTTCAATAGCGTAGATTTGCTGCAGTCTATGAACGGTTTCAGATGACCCGAAACGTAGTAAAATGCCATTTGAGTACGGGTTAACTGGCCCACCATCGGTCGAGTGATAAAAATGAGTACCGACGACAGAGTTAATTCAAGATTTATGGAAGTTTGTGACAGTTTGGAGATGAAAAAAGTTTGTCTAAAGATTTCATTACAGCTCCGACGACAGAGATATGAAGAGAATTTAAGTGAAGTTTGGAGGATGGAGACATGAAAAAAGGTGTCCTAATGATTGATTACAAACTGAACTCAGTCGCCAACTGAGTGAGTATCTGTAATTCTCAACCGCCGATGAAAGAAATAACTGCTCAGCGAGCTCAAATAAGACATATATGCGACAATCTATGGCCCTGGTTGAACGACCGCGATGAAGAAGCACAGAGTCTAGGTTATGCTACTCAAATCTAGAGTAAATTTTTTAAGCCAGGACGGGTTATAAGCCCAGTATACAATGGAAAATCCGTAAATAAGTTTTCAAATTCTGAGGGAGGGTCTAAAATCATTTCATTTATTGCTCAAATTTGTAATTCGAAGCCTTTCTGTAGCGGGACTAGCAGCCGATGACAGAGTACGGTCGGCTTCATTCTCTGTTTTCCAGTTTTCTAGAATGTCCCTGTGAGTCACTCGGCAATTTAGCAGTGAATATTTCGCTAAGCAGATAGCGAGTCTAATTGCGTGAATGTTGAGTTTAAGAAAACGGAGCACTTTGATTTGAGTTCACCAATGTGGTATCACAAATGGACTGAATAGTCTAAGATGAGCCTGATATATCGGGCTGGCCACCTAACCTTAACCTTGATTTGAGTAAAGTTTAATTGCCACCGTCTCGAGGGATAAACTGAGTAGCGCGCAGCGGAGATAGAGTATATTGGTTCTATTCTCTGTGTGAAGTAGTTACTAATCTTGTTAACTTAAATGCTTTGAAATTTTCCGGAATAAGACGAATACTGAACTGCTCAGCTATCTCAATGAGAGATTTGCGTGATAGTCTATGACAATTTCAAAAATGAAGAACACGGAGTTCATTCGTTTGAAATTTGACTACGTCGCTAAAGAATGATACAATTTGCCAGAGGTAAATAAAATAGAGTCGCCTCCATCTCTCGGAGATAGTTTCTACACAGAAAAAAAATATCACGAAGTTTCCAATTACAATTAAAATTTTAATTGATTCAACAAATTTTTTAATTGAAAAAAAATCAATCACAAAAATTAGTTGTATCAATTAATTCTTTAATTAGGTTAAAGTGGCAGTCTGATTTGATTCAGACTAACTTGGACTACTCAGTCCATTGTGATAAATTCTTTAACTGGATCAATTAATTTTTTAAATGATTTTATAAAAAATTAATTGGATCAATTAATTTCGTGATTGAAGACAAACAATATTTTTAGAAGTTTTTTTTTTGCAAAATCAAAAATTTTCAAAAATTTTGTAAATATTCTACAAAAAATCTGAACGTTCACGATAAAATTCTAGTCAGTAATCCGAATTTCGGATACCCAACTTCAAGATCTGGCGGGGAGAATTCTGAGGCGTATCTTCTGTGCCCTCAGTAATGAAATCCCTCTATGATCATCAGTCCTCCTTCTTGACGCCCAAAGCTCGATTGTTCCAAATGAACTGCCATCGAAGAGAGTGAAATTCATTGGGGCAAGGTACGTGAAAGCACATTGCAGCCTCCAGACCAGCTATTAGTTTTTTAAGTGCGGTACTGCAGAAGGTCCAAATGGTGCCGCAATTAATAGCTACCATTTCGCTGCTGTCGCCATCTGATTAGCGCCAACAGCTATGGGACGGTTCACACGGTTTAGAAGACAATGCAAACCAGATGGTATAGCGGAACAATCCACATCCGATTACTAATGATTAGAAAAGTTACTTAGGTGCATTCTCCAAATACTTAAACAGCTATCTGTTGCTACTTTTTTTTACATAAAATTGCTGATGCCCCACGTTGGGCGCCATTTATTTTATGTGACGATCCAACACTTAAGCCTTTTCTCTTC
>PGFW01034854.1:21190-32942 GCA_003123925.1 Haematobia irritans | reverse complement strand
AATCAATTTAATATTCTACGTAATAAATGGAAGAAAAATTGATGTTATCTCCGCGTCTATTATTTCTATTCTCTCTCGCTCTCTCACGTTCTAACATATATTCTATTTTAAAATTAATATTATTTTTTGCCATCCAAAAATATTATATTTAATAAAATTTAATGTCCCAAAATTAATATGGTGTCTAAATAAGTATACCAAATATTGTTATATTAGTTATGTTCATCATGTTTCCTCCTAAAAAAGTTATGTGCTAAAATTTGACTTCCAAACGTAATTTTTTACATCCCAAAAATTGAAAAAACAAACTTTTTCCGTAAGAGCTTCAAACGACAAGTTACTTTCCTTTCTATAGCCAAAGTCCTAACGGCGTTTTACATTTCGGTATAAAAGCTTTATAAAGAGAAGCTTTGAACACACTCAGAAATGTCACCAGCATTACTGAGAGGGGATATCACCGCTGAAAAACTTTTTTGGTTTTTGGTGATCTGATTCGAAACTGGGATAAAAATTCAAATTTTATTAATTGCTCTTCTTTATTCCACAACATTCCAAAAGGATGCAAATTGATGATTTCATTGGCTTATGCACAAAAATTTTTTATATTTTCTTCTTTCATATTTTTTAAATTGTCACTGATTTCTACAACAGATCCTATTTCCGGTTCAGCAGGCCATTTTTCATTTTTCTCGCATTTATTCATTTACATTAAACTATTATGTTGAAGTTCTTTTCTAATGTCTTAAACATCATTAACAGAGATAATTCATGGTAAATACTCCATTACAGCTTTTAAGTAGTTATTGCTATGCTAGTGATCATTATAAAATAACAAAAGCTTTAAATTCTTCTTTGTTCTGCATTAGTTATGTGTTATAGGTGCTTGAAATTGTTTATACAATGTCAATTGATAACTGCTTTTCTCTCTGTTTTCTCAATTTTTATCATATTTTTTTATGACTCTCATATTTACTCAACTTGGCAAAATCCATATTAGCATGATGTACTGATTTGTTTCTCACATTTAAATACTCTTTAGATTACATACTTTACTTTGGTTGAAAGTTTGATGGCAAGAAGTTGTTGAAAATTGTAAAATACATTCGGTTCGAATAGTTGAAGAATAAACCCCAAGTTCAAAGTTTCATTTCAGAAGGATAAAACCAGAAGAAAACCCATTATAAAACAGAAAATAAATCCGCTAAAAGACTCAGGAGGATCTCAAACACTAGCGATTCCTAAGCGAATCCTGAGCCTAGTCGCTCTATTCAAGTCTAGGAATAAAATACAAAATTAAACAAATATAAAGTTTAAACCCCTTTAAATGAACTCCTCTACTAACAGGTTGGCTGATAAGTCCCCGGTCTGACACATAGATGGCGTCGCTAGTATTAATATGCCATATTATGTTTATATAGATTAGCAACCTTCAACGATTCGTGTCAAAATTTTACGTCTGTTAAAGTCAAATTAGTTTGTTGAGATAGAGCGTCTTTTGCTGAAAAGCCAACTTTATGTTTTATTGTGAAAAAAAATGGAAAAACAAAAGAATTTCATCGTCTTTGATAAAATTTACTGTTTTTTCTAAGGGGAAAAAATACGGTGGAAAGCAAAAACTTGGCTTGATAATTGATGTTTCCGGAATCTGCCCAGGAATTCAACACATAATTGATTGGTATATGCAAAAATTCAAGGTCGGCAAATGAGCACGGAGGGACGCGTGAACGCAGTGGACGCCCGAAAGAGGTGGTTACGACGAAATACATCAAAAAAAAATCACCAAAAATGATTTGAATGAGCCGTAAAAATTGAAGTGATATCGAGATAGCAGAGGCCTTCAAGATATCAAAAGGAACGTGTTGTCATTATTATTGATCAATATTTGGAATAATGCGGAAGCTCTGTGCAAAAGGGTGTCCGGCGCGAGCTCACATTTTTGAGCAAAAACAACAACAACGTGTGATGATTCGGAACGGATTGTTTTGAGCTGGTTAACTTCGATAATACACCGAGTTTTTTCCGTTCTATATGTGACAATGGAATGAAACATGCTCCATCAACTACACTCCTTGAGTCTCAATCGACCTGTCGCTGAGTCGGACAGCGACCGGTACCGTCTCGGAAGTGTTGGATAGACTCAAAACTCGGCTGGCAAAAATGGCCTCTGTTTTTTTGGGCATGCGCATGGAATAATTTTTATCGGTTATCTTGAGAACGGCGAAATAAACCATCAACAGTGACTACTTATATGGCGTTATTTGGGAGCGGTTTGAAGGTTCGAAATCGCGACAAAACGGGCCACCATATGAAGAAGAAAAAAAGTGTGGTTCCACCAAGACAAGGCACTCGTGCTCACATGTCATTAAGGAAACGATGGCATAAAATTAATGAATTTGGGCTTCGAATTGCTTCCCCACCCACCGTATTCTCCAGATTCTGCCCCCAGCGACTTTTTCATTGTTCTCAGACCGTCAAAACGGATGCGCTCGCAGGGAAAAAAAATTTGGCTGCAATGAAGACGTGAACGGCCAAACTGAGGTTTATATTTTGAGGCAAAAAGCGAAGAGTAACTACCAAAATGGTATCAATAAATTGGAAGCTTCGTTATAATCGTTGTATCGCTCTTTGATAGGGAATATGCTGAATTTAAAAAAAAACGAATTTGACAAAAAAGATATGTTTTTCTTCGTTAGACGGGACTTATCAGCAAAACCTGTTACATTACCTCTGCCCGCCTCTGGGCATTTTTCACTTAAAAATTTGTCACAACATTTCGTTTAGGAAATATTTAGTGAGTAATTTTACTTTAATGGGGATTTACGAGACGAAAATCGTCGTATGCTTTACCACCATCACAATATGTCGGCCAATTCATAAAGTAAAAATAGCGGTACACTAATCGAAAAAATATTGAAGTTCAATTTCTTAAATGGCCCTACACTGTTTAGCCTTTCTCCATATCCTCCGGATTACAGTTCAATGACAACGTATATCGATCTTTATAATGAAGGGTATCCTTGGTGAAATACAGCCAATTGTCTTTGGCCTGCATTTTTTTTCCTTTTGTTTTGTTCCTCCCGCAATCAGTATTTTCGTTAGCGTTCATTGTAACATGGAAATGTAGTTTAACGAAAGGATGATATGTATACAAAGGCATTGCTGAATGCTGGGGGATGATGGAGCACCAAAAACACCAAAAAATTGCGTATCTATGTATTGGTTCGATTTTTTACGCCTTTGTTGTTGTTCTGGTTTTCATGTCTTGTAGGAGGTTTTTATTGCTTTTAGTCTTAATCTATGACCATTAGCGAAAAAAAAAAAATGCAGAGGACCATAACGATTTGGGGGGTATAGCTTGATTATTTTATGGGCAATGCTCGTTAAAAAGAGGTGTGTTAGATATGGTGATTTATGGTCTATTGATGGCAGGAGGGAATGAGATTGCTGGAATATTGTCCTTTGTATTTGCTTTACGGCGTAGAATGGCAAACTTGAAATCTTGTAAATTGTGGCAATTTTTATGGCTTTATTTCTTTAAATTGTTGTCCATATGAATGTTTTCTTTTATTAAAGATTTTGTGCCTTAAGAAAATCCCCCCAAAAAGAATAACTTGAATATCGATATGGAAAAGAAGATATCAGAAAAAGCCAACAAACTCCAGGGAAAATGTCGTGAATGTTAAGCTCTTGAAAGTAAGCTGATTACCAAGTTGAAATGGTGACTGATTTATGTTAAATCGCCCCAGCAAAAAAAATGAATGTTGTTCCGCAAACATTTCTTTTTAAAACGCATTCAATTTTTCATCCAATTTTTTCGAAAAAATTTTTTTTTTTAAAAAAGCTCTTTTTGGACAGTTCTTAGAAAAATAACACCGTTTTAAGTGAACATTTATATTTAGGGCCTATTTAAAATTTATTTTTCCCACCTTTACCTTATTTCTATGTAAGTTAATTTATTTTAGTATAATATAAGAAATTTTAAATTTGGTTAATTTCAATTTAAGTTACTTTATTTCTTAGCAATGTAATGAACCTTGTACCTTCACTTTTTTAGCATTAATCAATTTTAAAAATCCTATTACGGTTCAATAGACTTAGTCTCTAAATGTCAATAATTTAAAACCCCTCTACCCTTACGTTCTATATCACCATGTCTCTCGTATATTTTTTCTATTTAATAAATAATTATTGTTAAAATATTGATAAAAAGAACTGTATGTTTACTTCACTTTACTTTGCATAAATATCTTAAGGCGAATTCTTGGCCCCTTTGCGCTTTTTTCTCTTTCGCCCCTTTCATAGATAATGCTTTTCTGTTTTATTCTCCCCTTAATTTTTGAGAAACATGCTTTTATTTGCAAAGTTCAAGAAAGGAAGGTTATTGAAGTACCACCCGTACGTTTCAACAATTTCTATTATTTTTCATACAAAATATTTAACATTAAATTTGACATAAATGTATCTCATTGAAGTATTAGGGATTTGTATTGTGGATTTTCCCATTTGCGTGATGTCTTGGCTTAACTTTATTATAAGAAAAAAAATGTTCATGTAATGTTAAAAAACGAAACATACAGATGTGAAAAAAACTCCCCCTTTGAGCTAAAAAAAAAAAATTGCGAAGGAAACCCGCTCATAAACAAACTAAGGTTCGTTCTTCCAAGTTTTTTTTTTTTTCGAACTGGCAAAAAAGGACACTTGCTTTTTTTATATTTTTTTTTTGTTGTATATAAAAGATTATATTCATTTGGATTAAATATTTTATTGAAAATTGGTTTAAAACAGATCTGGCGAGAATTTGTTAATTTAGATTTGATTTTTTTCATAATGGAAGTAGTATATTTAAGTATTAATAAAAAATTTAATGAAGATGTGGTCTTACCGATTGGTCTCTCTAGGCATCCATCTCACAGTAACGGTTCTCTTACTTCGCCTGTCTGGTTTGACTATGCAAAGGTAATTCTGGAATTTCTATTAAGCGACGTCATGCATCCCTATACCCTCAAACAAAGAAAAAAAATGCTTCTGTAACATATTACCCCTAACACACATTTTGCGTCAGGCTTACATATTTTCAGGCATTGGTCCGAACAAAAATATTGTTTGTTATTGTTCAAACATATTATGTTTCCACCTTTAGGGCATACATGGCTTAAGTAAAAAATTTTAGTTAAATATTTTCTTTGTGTGGGAGTATATTTTTAAGGCGCAATTGGTACTGCTCTATAATTTTACTTCGCAGCCATACTCTCTAGGTCTCTATTTACATTAGGTAAGCTATCAAATAATATTGGATCGCAAATTTTAAATTTATGCCAAATGTTTCTCGATATAAACATATGTCCCAACATATGGCACTATACATTATGCTTGCACTTAAAAATATTTGTGTTTAAAAATTTGAGTTCAAAGCATTTATATTTTTAACCAAATGTATCAAAACGCAGCTTGTTCTCCGTGTAGGAAAGCTTGTTTCGGAGGAAATGGGGGAGTCTTGGAACGCGCAAGGTCTTAGGATAAGTGAGTAGGTACCAAGACATACTTAATCGAAAATTGACAACACCGATCTGCTCTTTGACCATCCGTGGCCTGGCTGATAGGTGCGGTGATTTTTCCTGCGCGCAGTACTCTACTCACGGTTGTAAGATAGAGTTCTACGAACTCCGTCTGTATACGGTTTTTAAACATTGGGTTAAAAACTCGTTTACCATATGGTGACTGGCCTTAATCTGCGTTAAAACGGCTCTTTCTGTCGATCCAAATTTTATCTCTGGCGTAATCCTAATTCTCTCATGCTTCGAGTCATGAAGTGTTCCTTTGGTAATGGAATTTCTTTTAATCTCTGGAATCAGATCAGGGTTATAGCACGGGAGCCTACCGTGGTGCAATGTTAGCATGCCGCCTTGGTACACAAGGTCGTGGTTTGATTCCTGCTTCGACCGAACACCAAAAACTTTTCAGGCGGTGGATTATCCCACCTCAGAATGCTGGTACATTTTCTGAGTGTTTCAAAGGAAGTGGTTTCACTGCCAATGTGGGACGCCGTTCGGACTCGGTTATAAAAAGGAGTCCCTTGTCATTGAGCTTAACATGGAATCGGCAGCACTCAGTGACAAGAGGGAAGTTAACCACTGTGGTATCACAATGGACTGAATAGTCCTAAGTGAGCCGTGGATTACTGATATATGTGACTTATGTCAAAACTGAAACTCGTCAAATTTCTTCCTCAATACATATGTTTGAGTTGTGAATTTCAAGTCGATTTGCCTAAAAGTGCCATCTAGGACTTTGATCACCAAAAACTGTTGACAGACAGACGGACATGACTATATCGACTCTGGGGCCACGGTTGCCACAGTTTGGCTACGAAATTCTACAAAAATATTAAT
Source organism: Haematobia irritans (assembly GCA_003123925.1). Lineage (NCBI taxonomy): Eukaryota > Metazoa > Arthropoda > Insecta > Diptera > Muscidae > Haematobia > Haematobia irritans. The sequence continues at coordinate 26,553 of PGFW01034854.1, read as the reverse complement.
TTTTTACTGTTTGGTAGATTTGGTAGCATTCTTTGATGTTTGTAGATTTTGAAAACATTATTATTCTCTTTACAACTAAATGTACTTAAAAATTTTCTTATATAACAATTTTGACAAAAATTTTCTATAGAACAAAAATTTTGACAAAAATTAATCTATAGAAAAATAGAAAATTTTTGAACTAAAATTTTTCTATAGAAATAAAATTTTGACAAAATTTTCCATAGAATAAAATTTTGACAAATTTTCTATATAGAAATTAAATGAATTTGTAAAATTTTCTATAGAAATATAAAATTTTACAAAATTTTCTATTAAGAAATGAAATTTTGGCAAAATTTTCTTATTAGAAATAAATTTTGACAAAATTTCATAGAAATTAAAATTTTGACAATAAATTTTCTCTAGAAGAAAATAAAATTTTTGACAAAATTTTCTATAGAAATAAAATTTTGGCAAAATTTTCTATGAGAAATTAAAAATTTTGACAAATTTTCGATTAGAAATAAATTATTGACAAATTTTCTATAGAATAATAATTTTGACAATTTTCTATAGAAATAAAATTTTGACAATTTTTCTAGAAATAAATTTACATATAACTATAAAATTTTGACAAAAATTTTCTATAGAATTAATTTTTTGACCAAATATTTTCTATAGAAATAAAATTTTTGACAAAATATTGTTGTAGAAATAAATTTGACAAAATTTTCTATAGAAATAAAATTTTGACAGAAATTTTCAATGATTTAGAAAATAAAATGAAAATTTTTATAGAAAAATATTCTATAGGAAAAAATTTGACAAAATTTATTATAGATAGAAATAAATTTTGACAAAATTTTTTTCTCTAGAAATAAATTTTGACAAAATTTTTATAAATTATTTTTTTGACAAAATTTTCTGTAGAAATAAAATTTTGAACAAATATTTTGTCTGTAGAAATAAATTTTGACAAAATTTCTCTATAGAAATAAAAAATAATTTGACAAAATTTTTGTAGAAATAAAATTTTGACAAAATTTCTTTAGAAATAAATTTTGACAAAATTTTCTATAGAATAAATTTTTTGACAAAAATTTTGTTTATAGAAATAAATTTTGACAAAATTTTCTTTATTAGAAATAAAATTTTGACCCCAAATTTTCTATATAGAAATATAATTTTGATAACATTTTTCTATAGAAATAAAATTTGCGACAACAAATAAGATTTTTTTTATTTGTAGTTTTTTTTAATAAAATTTTTCACAAATTTTGGCATTAGAAAATAAATTTTGCACAAATTTTCTATAGAATATAAATTTTTACAAAATTTTTCTATTAGAAATAAAATTTTGACAAATTTTTATGAAATATAAAATTTTGACAAATTTATTATTAGAAATATAATTTTGAAAACATTTTTCAATGTCGAAATTAAAATTTTGAAAAATAAGATTTTCTATTTATTTTTTTTTATAAAATTTTTTCAAATTTTAGAATAAAATTTTTGACAAATTTTCTATGAACTAAATTTTTTACAAAATTTTTTTATAGAAATAATAATTTTTGACCAAAATTTTCTATAGAAATAAAATTTTGACAAAATTTCTATAGAAATAAAATTTTGACAAATTTTCATTATTAGAAATAATAATTTGATAAAGTTTTCTTAAAAATAAAATTTTCACAAATTTTCTATAGGAAATAAAATTTTGACAAAATAAGATTTTTTATATTTTGGTAATTTTTTTTTTATAAATTTTTTCTCCAAATTTTGCCTAGATTAAATTTGGACCTCGAGTTTGGAAACGAGCTCAGGGCTGAGACATCATGTGTTTAACACGTCTCCTTCGGGGTATTGCAAACATATACACTAACTTCCCAACACAAAATATTGGAAGTAATTACGTTTACAGTACATCCAAAAATGCTCTTCTTGAGATGGACTTCATTTTCACTTCAAAAGATGTTCTTTTGAGGTGCGGCAGATGCGAAATTTGCGATAAAATATTTGTAAGTATTATTCAAAAATCGAATAGTTAAGAAAAATTATTTTTTATTTTTATATGAATTTGGAAATATTGAAATAGCATGACATTTTTGAAGAACTGTTGCATAATGAATGAAGCGGATGCTAAAAAAAAGTGCTTCCACTCAGAAAGAACGATTTCATTGCTTTTGTGGCTGGGTTATCATTCCAAAGTGCGGCACAGGGTATAAACAGGCAATTTACACTGACAGATCTTAACCAGACATCCCTATTACGGTTCATTTGAGCCTTGTATTCTTGAATATATTTCACTAAGATTTTTGATTTGTTCAACCACTGTCCTTAAAATATTTCAAATAAAAGTAATTTCATATGAACTCCCACATATCCGTCGTGATTTGCATCTTTTTATTATCCCAGCCCAGGCACCAGAAAAAGTTTGAATTCGTATTTTTTCCATACATTACCCACACATAAACACTCTACATTATAAACCACAAACTTTAACGACTACCAGATGGAGTAAATAGAATGTGATTTTCCTTTTGTGAAAATTTTATGATTGTGATAAACTGACAGTTTATAATCTGATAATAATAATTTCATTTAAACAAAACAAAGCCTCCTCTTCTCGCCCTCCATATATTTTCATGTTTATTTGCTAGAAAATCCATTAAAATATGGCTTGGTCATGGACGAGACACCAGTGATAAACATATACATACTCGTATCATAGATATGTATGGGTGTTTGTAGCCTCTTAATGAAATAAAACTATTTTGTTTATTTAATAAAAACTGTTATGAAAATATTAAATAAATACTTTAGATATGTTTTGATAATGTAGACAACAAAATAAATATATAGGGAAAAATCACAATTGCCTTGGATCAGAGTCTATTTTTGGGGGATGGGCAACAGATTGTCGTTGTCGCCTTGCGTCCATTGAAATTAAAGTTTAAATTGTTATACACATAAACCATCCTCTTCCGTTTTGTTTTTTTTTTTGCAAAAAAACAAACACTAAACTTTTTCGAGTTGAGTTGATTCATTTATCAAATTAAAAATAACGACCCCTATAGAAAATATTCTAATGACTTGAACGTGGGGAATATGGACTATATCAACAACTATGACACCTCACCTCCACCTCCAGCATCACTTTGATGATGTGAATATTCCTGTATATATTTGCCATGATATTCTACCCAACCCAAGCAAAAGTCTCCCTATTTAGTTTAGAGAATTTTTAGATGAAGGGTTATATTTTCCCCCAAACTATTTCTCATTTATTGCTATCAGTTTCATTTGAGTTTTCCTGATGAGTTTTTAATGAATTTAATTAAAATAAAACAAAGTTGCTTACACACAAAAAATATGGTTATAAATTAATATATCCATAAACTTTTCTTTTGTTTATTTTTGACATATTTTGTGTGACAAAGTTTATGACACGCACATGTATACGTTCTATAATTTCCAAGAATGGTGTGGTGGAATGAAACCAGACTATTAGAATTTGGCGGGTTGTTTTAATTATAAATAATAATAAAGAAACAGGGTGAACCATTATTGTGTATACGACGATGTATTGACATTTTCGAAATTAAAATTGACAAACTTGAATTAAATTTGAATAACCTCAAATCGGGTGAAGACGATTAACAATGATTTCCATAAGAAATCCGAAGTGAATATATAAAAGTTTCCTATGAAAACTCTACGTCGTATTGGGTTACTTGATAATATATAGAATTTAAGGGGGTTTTGATGACAGTTATTCTCCCAAACAGATCAGTTCAGTTCAGATTCTACCTACAAAGACTAGACCAGATTCTGGATTTATAAGAACGAATTTTTATTGAGTTTTAGAAGAATCATAAACATTTCGAATAAGCAATAAAATGAAGAAATTTTACTTTCTGTTTCTAGCAGTGAAATTGGTCTATATGGAGGCCTTACAATTTACGCAAATCGGATATATGAAAATGGACTCTTTTAGGTATAGGTGCCATTTTGATTTCTGAAGCCTCATGGAGGAAGAAATTTCATCTAATCCAGTTGAAATTTGACCTATAATTTCTATGCGAAAATTGGTTCAATATGGGTTCATAATTATTCTGTTGTCAATTACCCAACATTGGTAACTAGAAAAAGTTTCATATTGATTTTTTCAACATAAAAATTCCATTAATAGATTTACTTGATACAAACAAAAAAAAAAAAGTTGGTGATTCCCTTTTACATATCGATTCTAAACCTATAGATTTTCTACAGCAGGACCTAATACATGGTGTATTCTTTATGATTTCCGGATAGTCTAAAGCGAAACAGTCGGCCATTCGTAATTTTATTTTACTTCGAAACCATATTACCGGAGCCACCGTGGTGCAATGGTTAGCATGCCCGCCTTGCATACACAAGGTCGTGGGTTCGATTCCTGCTTCGACCGAACACCAAAAAGTTTTTCAGCGGTGGATAATCCCACCTCAGTAATGCTGGTGACATTTCTGAGGGTTTCAAAGCTTCTCTAAGTGGTTTCACTGCAATGTGGAACGCCGTTCGGACTCGGCTATAAAAAGGAGGTCCTTGTCATTGAGCTTAACATGGAATCGGGCAGCACTCAGTGATAAGAGAGAAGTTCACCAATGTGGTATCACAATGGACTGAATAGTCTAAGTGAGCCTGATACGTCGGGTTGCCACCTAACCTACCGATAACATAGATGAGTATCTTAATTTTCTTAGAATTCAACAAATTTCTTTGTTGAGCCAAAAAAAATCCTGAATAGTTAATGATAAGATAAACGAACATAGATAAATTGATTCGGCCTGTGACCTTGATTCGATCTATGCACAGAAAATGTGTTTATCTGAATTAATATTCAGTTATTATTTATTACATTTCACGAAATTAGTTGATCCAATTAATTTTTTTTATGAAATTGCTTGAATCATAAAAATGATAGTATCAATCACAGATTCAAAAGTTTTATCATAGAACCTCTTTAAAAAGTCAGAAAAAAAGCCGACGAAACGTCCAGGAAACGTGGTGATGGGGGCATAATAAGTTTGTTATTCCGTTTGTAACACAACGAAATATCGATTTCCGACTATATAAACTATATATATTCTTGATCAGGGAGAAATTCTAAGACGATATAACCATGTCCGTCTGTGTGCCTTTTGTAATCACGCTACAGCATTCAATAATGGCGCTATCGTCCTGAAATTTGGCACAGATTAGTTTTTTTTATGCAGGTAGGTCAAGGTTGAAGATGGGCTATATCGGTCCAAGTTTTGAATATGGTGTGTATCGGTCAATGTTTTTGGAATAGCCCCTAAATATAGACCGGATCTCCCGGGCTTACTAGAAACCGTAGTTTT
>PGFW01034852.1:0-12010 GCA_003123925.1 Haematobia irritans | reverse complement strand
TAAGTTGGTACATTTGGTGTTAGTATATGGTCTCTAAAAACATTGCAAAAATTTGGTCCAAATCCGGTCCATAATATATATATAGGCCCCATATAAACCGAATCCCCAGATTTGACCTCCGGCAGCCTCGCTTGGAAGAGCAAATTCAACCCGATTTCGGTTGAAATTTGGCTGCAAATGTGCTTAATATATTTAGGCTCAAACACCATGCACAAATTTGTTCGGACAAATCGGTCCAATATTATATATAACCCCCATATAAACCGATTCCCCAGATTTGACCTCGGCGCAGCCCCATTGGAAGAGGCAAAATTGCATCCGATTCGGCTTCAAATTTTGGTACGTGGATGTTAGTATATGATATTTAACAACCCTGCCAAAAGTTGGTCCGATAGTTCGGGTCCATAATCATATATAGCCCGCATATAAACCGATCCGAGATTTGGGTTGGACAGCCACTTGGGGAGCAAATTTTCATTCGAGTCGAGTTGAAATTGTCACATGATCTACTAGTTGTTATGGCCGTTAAACAACCAATGCATAACTATCTATATCGGTCTATAGTTATGAGTAAGATTACCGATAACCAATTAATTCGATTGGGATGACAGTTTAGAAGTTTCTTACGCCAATCCATGTGAGGGTAATAAGATTCGCCGGTTCTGGCCGAATTTAAGGCCGTAAATATACTATGATTTTTTTTTTACTAACATTGTTTCCACCCTATTCTTTTAGCCGACTTAAATTTTGAGTCTATAGATTTTGTAGAAGTCTATCAAATTCTGTCAGATTGAAGTGATATTTAAATGTATGTCATTTTGGACAAACCTTTATATATAGCCCCCAACACATTTTGACGGATGTGGAATTATGGTATCGAAAAATTTAATCTACCAAAGTGGTGCAGGGCTTTATATAGTCGGCCGCGTCCGAACTTTAGACTTTTCCTTTACTTGTTTCTTACTAAACATTGTGTTCCCACCATAGGGCGTTAACCAAACATAATTTAAGTCTATAGATTTTTGTAAGAAGTCTCTCAAAAGGTTCTCGAAATCGGTATATAAGCACCCAAATTAACATTCGATGGATTTGATATGCTAATCGAAAAATGTGGATTTACAAAGTGGCCAGAACTTTAGACTTTTCCTACTTACTTATTTTTCTTATACCGAAAACATGGTGTTTTCGATAAAATTTGTTCCTATTATGTGTTTTCTTCTTTTTTATTTGAAAGATGTTCTGTATATCCCCATTATATATAATTAAGATATAATAGCATTTGCGAGTCAATTGGCCTGTTTCTTATCAATGGCTAAAACTTGAATATAATGTTCTTATATCCGTTTACCTATTGAAAACGAACTTTCCTTTTTGTGCCTATCAATTTTTTAATTTGTGATATATCGGCCTTAAATGTAGTGTGTTTGCCGAGGCATTTTCTGTATTCATACATAGAAAGTTTGTGCTTATTGAAATTATATTAAAAGAATGATTTCATAATTTCAGTTAATTTTGCCCCAATTTTCCATTGCTTTCATGGGACAGATGTAAGGCCTATCAAAAAAATGCTAACGAAAGCACAGTTGCTATTCCTCATAATGATGTTTTTCACTATATATGTATGTTTAGTTATACGCGCAGGCGATTGGATGACTTTTCATTGAACAGATAAGAAATGATCGTTAGTTCAAAAATTGGATATATTTTACATTAAAAAAAGAAAATATATAATATTTCCAATTATAAGGTCAAAGTTAAAGTTAATGAATTAATTGTACATATATGGAGGGAAAGGTTTCATGGCATATTTTGAGTTTATTATTTTATACACAAAGAAAGCAAAATCAAAAATCGTAGATAGTGTTATCGAAGTACATATGCCAAAAATTTACATAACGTATGAAATATCCCAATGTTCTACAATGTTGTTACATTTACAATCCGCTCTACAGCCTTTCAGTATATTACCACGCAAAAATATAAATATTTATAAGCACAAATTTCATTGTTCCTTACCATCGAACAGTTGCCACTCATGCAACTATAATTCTACCAAAATTTGAAGAAATTTACCAAAAATTCTTACCAAACTATAAAAAAAAAAAAATTTTTTTGAAGTTTATTATCTAATTTTTTCAGGTTAGTATGAAAATTATTTTTTTTCAAAAGAAATGTTTTATTATTTTATTTAACAAGTTCATTATTTATATTATTTTGATCTCTCTTACTAGCGGCAATTTTTTGCGTGTATAAAATATTCCTTCAAATTTATAAATGTGTCTGATATTAAATGTTATAAGGATTTTTAGCTTTGCGCCGTCCAAAGGAAGGTTAATACTTCTCACAACAAGAGAAGTTATAATTAATTTTGATTTAGTATGATCTAACACGACTAATCTTAAAGATATTGAATTTATAGAAAATTTTGACAATTTTTTTTCTATTAATTTTTTTAACTTCTTTAGAAAATTTTGTCAAAAATCTTACATCTACAGAAAATGTTGTAAATTTTTTTTATAGAACATTATGTCAAAATTTTATTTCTGTAGAAAATTTTCTCAAAATTTTATTACTATAGAAAATTTTCTCAAATTTTTATTACTATAAAAAATTTAAGTGCATTTTAGTTGTGGAAGGAATACGAGGCCAGTTCAACGGAAACTTTTAGCCTAGCCACAAAAGCGCGTATAAACAAAACAAGAATATACGGCCGTAAGTTCGGCCAGGCTGAATCTTATGTACCCTCCACCATGGATTGCATAGAAACTTGTACTAAAGACTGTCATCCACAATCGAATTACTTGGGTTGCGGTAACACTTGCCGATGGCAAGGTATCTTAAAACTTCTTAATACCATGTTCTCAATTGTAAGTTAGTCCATACGGGGCATATATTAAAGAAAAAAGGCCGATTAAATATGTAAATAATTCAGTTTGACAAAATTTTCTATAGAAATAAAATGTTGACAAAACTTTCTATTGAAATAAAATTTGACAAAGATTTTCTATAGGAAATAAAATCTTGACAAAAATTTTTATAGTAATAAAATTTTTGACAAAACTTTCTATAGAAATAAAATTTTGGTAGATTATTTTTGGGATCGGCTATATATAATATAGATCGATATGACCAATTTTGCTATGTGTTGTTAGGGTCATATACTAGCGCAATGTACCAAATTTTCACCACGTACCAAAATTCTACAGGGTCGGATGAATTTTGCTCCTCCAATAGCTCCGGAGCTCTGGGGATCAGTTTAAATGGGGCTTATATATAATTAAGACCGGTATGGACCATTTTTTGCATGGTTGTTAGAGACCATATACTAGGTTAGATTAGGTTAGGTTAGTTTAGGTGGCAGCGCGATGTATCAGGCTTCACTTAGGACTATTCAGTCCATGTGTAACTGTGAAACTTCTCTTATTCATGGACCCCCCCCCCAATGTTACCAAATTCACACGTACCAAATTTCAACAGGTCGGATTGAATTTTGCTTTTCTCCAATAGCTCCGAAGGTCAAATCTGGGAACCGTTTAAATCGGTATTGGGGACCAGTATAATTAAGGACCGGTATGGACCAATTTTTCCATGGTTGTTTAGAGACCTTCGGTTTTGCCCTCGAAATTAGGCCTCAGTTTCGCGATCACTCTTCCATTGCAGCCAAATTTTTTTCCCCTGAAGCATCCTTTTGAGGTTTGAGAACAAGAAAAAGTCGCTGGAGGCCAACTGGAGAATACGGTGGGTGGGAAGCATTCGAAGCCCACATTCATGAATTTTGCCGATCGCTTTCTCAATGACTTGTGGGCACGGTTGGCGTTGTCTGCTTGGGAACAACACTTTTTTCTTCTTCATATGGGCCGTTTTGCCGCGATTTCCGACCTTCAAATTCCTAGGTTTTGATTTTTGAGTTTTTCCCTTCTCAAGATAATCGATAAAAATTATTCCATGCGCATCCCAAAAACAGAGGGGCCATTACTTTGCCAGCGGACTTTTAAGTCTTTCACGCTTTCGGAGACGGTTTCACGCGGTTCGCTGTCCCACTCAGCGACTTCGCATTGGACTCCAGGGTGTAGTGATGGAGCCATGGTTCATCCATTGTTCACATACTCGCACGGAAAACTCGGTGTATTTACGAGTAACAGCTGCAAACACCGCTCAGAATCAATCAAACACGTTTGTTGTTTTTGGTCAAATGAGTGAGCTCGTTCGCGGCACCCATTTTTGCACAGGAGCTTCCGCATATCCAAATATTGATGAATGATATGACAAACACATTCCTTTGATATCTTTAAGGCTCTTTTGCCTATCTCGATCAACTCTCATTTTACGTCACTCAAATCATTTTGTGGATTTTTTTGATGATTCGTCGCGGTAACCACCTCGTTCGGGCGTCCACTGCGTTCACCGTTCCTCCGTGCTCATTTCACCAGCGCTTGAATTTGGCATACCGTTAATTATTGTTGTTTCCCTGGGCAGATCCGCGAAACTCATTATCAACGCCAGTTTTGCTTCCACCGTATTCCTTCAGAAAAACAGTATTATCAAACACGAACTTCCTTTTTCCATTTTTTTTTCATAATAACAAGAGTTGCTTCACCAAAAGCGCTCTGTCTCACAAACTAATTGACTTACAGAACATCAATTTTGACCGAATCATTTCAAGTTGGTACTATTATAAAATAATATGCAATTTAATGCTTACGAGCCATCTATGGTGTCAGACCGGGGACTTTATCAGCCAAACTTGTTACTAACACCACGTACTCAAATCTTCAACATGGATCGGCGTGAATTTGCTCTTCAAAGGTGGCTCCGAGTCAAATTCATGGTCGGTTTATATGGCCGGGCTATTTATATAATTATGGACGAATGTGAACCAATTTTTTGCATAGTTGGGAGAGACCATATACTTACACCATGTACCAAATTTCACCGGATCTGGGGATCGTTATATGGGCTATATAATAATTTGGACTGATTTAGACCAGATTTTTGCATGGTTATTAGATAACATATTCAATAACGCCATGTACAAAATTTCAGCCGGATCGGATGAAATTTCTTCTCTCTAGAGGCTCCGCAAGCAAAATCACTGATTATTGCATCGTTCGTCCGATTTCGCGTCGATTACTCAATCCACATGTTTGCCCCGTTCGTAAGTAACGAAAATCAAACTCCAATCAAATATCCCTTTCCATCTGCGTCTGCCAACTGCGAAGCAAATGTGTCATACGTCTCAAAATATGGGGTCAAGTTTCTCGGTCGGAGCTATAATTGATCCAGGCACGGGGGCATCATCCATAAGTGGAATGATTGTGACACCAGAAAATCTTTCGAATGAACAACTTAATATGCTTAAATTTCGTGGTTAAAAAAGTAAAATGGTCGCTTCAATCTATGAATTTGTCCCACCTAGGGTTTAGGGTAATTTGGCATCAATTGTATCCACTTATTCTTTGAATTTGGCAATTTTGTGTCTATTTTGACACCTTGCTAGCCTCTCATTACTCTTTGATGTGAGCCACGATTAATTATCGGCTGTGTTTGCTGGGTCATTTCATTACTATAGCTAAAGTCAATGACTTTTAATTACAAATATTTTAAGTTACGAAGACCTAACAATGACGTCAATTGGCACAGACTATTCGTGCCATGAAAGAATGTTTTAATATAGTTTTGAACAACTATTTAATCCTTTTATTCCCTAAAGAATAAAATGCCAGACAGATATTTTACTCCGTTCAATAAAACAGAATACATCCACTTAATGTGCGAAGGCTTCATTTCACAATAATTGATTATTGACTTGGTGGTGGTAAATAGACAACAAATGATCTGCTAGACTATCCTTCAAAGAAAAGGGTGCATTCACCGTTCATTAGGGGTGCTGGGAATGAAGTGCGTAAAAACGCACTTACCAACACTAAGGAATTCTATGAAAAACAAAAAGGGCTGGCCTTAGAAAAACAAGCGACCGTAAATCATACGAATTTGCATAAGTAGAACATAGCGAAAGTCACACAAAAATCCATTAGGAGAGCTTAAATGTAAGGAAACCGCTTTTCCACCCACATATTCGTGAGGAAGTTTCAATTCGCCTTTTCCAATTTTCCAGGACAGACTAATATTTCGATTTCTATTTTCCACTTCGCTTAAGCAAAGGGCTGGACATATTTTCAATGGCCTATGCCAATAAAAGAAAACCAACTAAAAAACTTCTACCACCATAGCCAACCAACTGAGCCTTGTAATTTACTGCAGCCTTCTTAGCGTTTCATAATATACCTTAAATTGTCATTTGCCGCGTCAAGTTTCTTTTTCAAGCGACACTTCTTCCTTTTATTCCTCTTTTCAAAAGCAGGGAAACAGGAGAATCATCCAGGCCGTCTACAGACACTTATGCGAAACAATTTTTGCCTTATCCTTGAGAATTACCTGCCAAACGCCCATTTCTGCTGATAGCTTGTACTGAATAGATTCTTGGAATTTCTGCATAAAGTACACAAGGGACCGCTCTTCTATACAAGAACACAAAATGCTATTGCCATTGTAGATTGTGCCTTCCTTTGTAGATATTACATCATTACTTATGACACAATATGATTAAATTATCCTAAAGCATTTTGGTTTTGTATAAGACAGAGAGCGGCCTTGGTGACTTTATCGCGGAAATGCCAAGAACTTTGCAGTACAAAGCTATCACAGAAATGGGCGTTTGCAGGATAAATTTCCAAGGATTAGGCAAATTTTCTCCCATTAAGTGTTCTTAGAGGTGGATGATTTCACTGTTCCCTGACTTTGTTGAAAGGAGGAATAAAAGGATTTTTTAGTGTCGCGTCTGAAAAGAAATTTGACCGGCAAAATGACAATTTAAGGTGAATTATGAAACGGCTAAAAGGGTCGTTGCATAAATTACCAAGGGCTAGTTGGTTTGGACATATGGTTAAGTTTTTTAGTTGTTTTCTTTTTTGCTATGCCGATTGAAATGATGTCCACGCCTCTTTGCTTAAACGGAAATGGAAAATACGAAATTTCGAATTTAGTCTGTCATTGGAGAAAATTGGGAAAGCGAAATTGAAGACTTTGGTCCATCAACGAAATTATGTGGTGGAAAACAGGGTTTTCCTTACCATTTAACTCTCCTAATGGATTTTGGTGTGACTTTTGCGCTCTATGTCTTACCATTATTGCAAATATTCAAGTATGATTTACGGTCGCTTTGTTTTTCTAGGCGCCAGACGCCTTTTTGTTTTCATAGACATTCTGCTTAGTGTCTGGGATCGAAGTGCGGTATTTATACGCACTTCATTCACCAGCACCCCCTTACATGAAGGTGCAATGCACCCTTTTCTTTTGAAGGATAAGTCTTAGCAAATATTTGTTGTCTATTTACACAAGTCAATAAATCAATTTTCGTGAAATGGAGCCTTCCGCACATTAAGTGGATTTGTATTCGTGGTTTTATTGAACGGAGTAAAAATATCTGTCCTGGCATTTTATTCAGTTTAGGAATAGAAGGATTTAAATAGTTTGTTCAAAACTTATTATTAAAAACATTCTTTCCCATGCACGAAATAGTCTGGTGCAATTGACAGTCATTGTTAGGTCTTCGTAACTTCAAATATTTTGTAATTAAAGTCAACTTTTTTGGGGACTTTAAAGCATAGTAATGAAATGACCTGCAACACAAGCGAAGTAATTAATCGTGCTTCACATCAAGATAAATGAGGAGGGCTTGCCAGGTGTCAAAAATTAGACACCAAAATTGCCAAATTCAAAAGAATAAGTGTGATACAATTCGATGCAAACTTACCCTAACCCTAGGTTGGGACAAAATTTCATGAAGATTTGAACGACCATTTTTAACTTTTTACCACGAAATTTAAGCATATTAAGTTTGTTTCATTCGGAAAACATTTTTTTTGGTGTCCAATCTTCACTTTATGGATTATGCCCGCGTTGGCTGGATCAATATGCTCGGACCGAGAAAACTCTGACCCCATATTTTGAGACGTTATTACACATTTTGTCTCGCAGGTTGCAGAACGCAGATTGGAAAGGGTATATTGATGGAGTTTGATTATTCGGTTATTACGAACGGGGGCAAACATGTTAGGATTGAGTAATCGACAGCGAGAATTCGTAACGAACGATGCAATAAATCAGTGTGTTTTGCGGAGCTCTAAGAGACAAATTTCATCCGATCGGCTGAACATTGTACAATGGCGTTATTATATGTTATCTAATAACCATGGCAAAAACGGTTAAATCAGTCCACATAATTATATCATAGCCCCATATTAAACGTCCCCAGATGTCCTGAAATTTTGGTACAAATGGTGTAAGTATATGGTCTCTCCCAACTAATGCAAAAATTGTGTTCACATCGCGTCCATAATTATATATAGCCACCTATAAACCGATCCCCAGATTTTGACGCTCCGGAGCCCTTGGAAAGAGCAAAATTCACCCGATTCCCAGTTTGAAATTTGGTTAGCGTGATGTTAGTTAACAAGGTTGGGCTTGATAAGTCATGCGGTTCTGACACATAGATGGCGTCGCTAGCATTAATGCCATATTAGTTTTTATATAGTTAACCTTGGAAATGATTCGCGGGTCAAATATTGATGTCTGTAAGTCATTAGTTTGTGAGACAGAGCGTCTTTTGTGAAGCACTCTTGGTTATTATGAAAAAAAAAAATGGAAAAAAGGAATTCGTGTTTTGATCAAATTACTGTTTTCTGAAGGGTAAAAATGACGGTGGAAGCGCAAAACTTGGCTTGATAATGAGTTTCCGGACTCTGCCCCAGGGAACATCACACAATTAATCTAATCGGAGTGCAAAATTCAACTGGTGAAATGGAGGCAACGGAGGACGGTGAACGCGAGTGAGCGCCCGAACGAGGTGGTTAGCCGACGAAATCATCAAAAAAATCCACAAAATGATTTGAGTGACCGTAAAATTGAGAGTTGATCCGAGATGCAGACGGCCTAAAAATATCAAAGGAATGTGTTGGTCTTCATTCATCATTCGAATATTTGGATATGCGGAAGCTCTTGGTGCAAATGGGTGCCGCGCGAGCTCACATTGACCAAAACAACAACGTCGTGATGATGATTCTGAGCGGTTTTGCAGCTGTTAACTTCGTAATACACCCGAGTTTCCCGTCGATTATGTGACAATGGGATGAAACAATGGCTCCATCATCTACACTCCTGAGTCCAATCGACAGTCGGCTGAGGGGACAGGCGACCGGTGAACCGTCTCCGGAAGCGTTGCGAAAGACTTAAAAGTACCGGCTTGTGCAACAGTAATGCTCTGTTTTTTGGGAACGATGCGCATGGTAATAATTTTTATCGATTATCTTGAGAAAGGGAAAACCGATCAACAGATTGAAGGTCGAAATCGTGGCAAAACGGCCCCAATATGAAGAAGAAAAGTGTTTGCTTCCACCAAGGGACAACGCACCGCTTGCCACAAGTCATTGACAATCGATGGCCAAAAATTCATGATTTGGGGCTTCTCGAATTGCTTCCCCACCCACCGTATCTGCCAGATATGGCTCCCCAGCGACTTTTTCTTGTTCTCAAGACCTCAAAAGGATGCTTACAGGGGAAAAAAATTGGCTGCAATGGAAGAGGTGATCGCCGAACTGACGGCCTATTTCGAGGCAAACCGTAAGGTCTCTACAACCATGGAAAAATTGGGTCCATTACCGCGTCTTAATTATACTTCGGTCCCCATACCGATTTTTAAACTGGTTACCCAGATTGACCATTCGGAGCTATTAGGAAGTAAGCAAAAATTCATTCGACCTGGTTGAAATTTGCGTACGTGTGTGAAATTGGTACACATCGCGTTCCATGATAAGAGAGAAAGTTTCACCAATGTTGGTAATCAACAATGCCGACTGAATAGTCTAAGTTGAGCCTGATTTACATCGGGCTTGCCACCTAACTAACCTAACCTAAACGTCTAACCTAGTATATTGGTCTCTAACAAACCATGCAAAAAATGGTCCATACCGGGTCTTAATATATATAAGCCCCATTTAAAATGATCCCCAGAGCTCCGGAAGCTATTGGAGTGAGCACAATTCATCCGACCCTTGTTGAAATTTGGTACGTGGTTGAAATTTTGTACATTGCGTAGTATATGAACCACTAACTAACAATGCCAAAATTGGGTCTTTTTTTTTTTTTTTTTTTTTTTTTTTTATCGATCTATAGTTACTTATATTAGCCGATCCCAAAAATAAATCTACCAAATTTTTATTTCTATAGAAAGTATTTGCTCAAAATTTTAATTACTAATAGAAAATTTTTGTCAATGATTTTATTTTCTATAAGAAAATTTTGTCAAAATTTTATTTCAATAGAAAGTTTTGTCAACATTTACTTTCTATAGAAAATTTTGTCAAACTGAATTAATTTACATATTTAATCGGCTTTTTTCTTTAATTATATCCCCCGTATGGACTAACTTTACAATTTGAGAACATGGTATTTAAGAAGTTTTAAGATACCTTGCCATCGGGCATAGTTGTTACCGCAAACCAAAGTAATATCGATTGTGCGATGACAGTCTTTAGTACACAGTTCTATGCAATCCATGGTGGAGGGTACATAAGATTCAGCCTGTCCGGAAACTTACGGCCCGGGGTTACTCTCTCCTTGTTTCGCTGTTTATTACCGCGCTTTTTTGTTGCTAGGCCTAAGATGTTTTCCGAAACTGCCCTCGTATTCTTCCACAACTTAAAAATGCATCTTAAATTTCTTATAGTAACTAAAAATTTGACGAAAATTTTCTATTAGTTAATAAAATTTTTGAGAAAATTTTCTACAGAAATAAAATTTTTGACATTAAATGTTCTAATTAAAAAAAAAAATTTACAACATTTTCTGTAGATGTAAGATTTTTGACAAAATTTTCTAAAGAAGTTAAAAAAAAAATTGTATAGAAAAAAAAATTGGTCAAAATTTTCTATAAATTCAATATCTTTAAGATTAGTCGTGTTAGATCATACTATCAAAATTAATTATAACTTCTCCTTGTTTGTAGAAGTAGTAACTTTCCTTTGACGGCGCAAGCTAAAATCCTTATAACATTTAATATCAGACACATTTATAATTGAAGGAATATTTATACACGCAAAAAATTGCCGCTAGTAAGAGAGATCAAAATATATAATAAATGAACTTGTTAAATAAAATAATAAAACATTTCTTTTGAAGAAAAAATAATTTTCATACTAACCTGAAAAATTAGATAATAAACTTCAAAAAATTTTTTTTTTTATAGTTGGTAGATTTTTGGTAAAATTTTGGTAGAATTTCAGTTGCATGAGTGGGCAACTTTCGATTGGTAAGGACATGAAATATTTGTGCTTATGACAATATTTATATTTTTGCGTGTAATACTGAAGGCTGTAGAGCGATTGTAATGTAACCATTGTAGAATTGGGATATTTCATACGCTATGTAATTTTGGCATATGTACTTCGAAACACTATTACGATTTTGATTTTCTTTCTGTTGGTATAAAAATTAACTCAAATATCCATGACTTTCCTCCATATATGTACAATATTCATTAACTTTGACTTATATTGAAATATATATTTTCTTTTATTAATGAAAATATATCCAATTTTGACTAACGATCATTTTTTATCGTTCAATGAAAGTCATCCAATCGCTGCGTATACAAACATACATAATATAAACATCATTATGAGATAGCACTGTGCTTCGTTAAGCATTTTTTGATAGCCTTACACTCTGTCCCCATGAAAAGGCATGGAAATTGCAAATTAACTGAATTATGAATCATTCTTTTAATAATAATTCAATAAGCAAACTTCTATGTATGAATACAGATAACCTCGGCAAACACTACATTTAAGGCCGATATACACATTAAAATATTGATAGCACAAAGAAGTTCGTTTTCAATAGGTAACGGATATAAGAACATTATATTTCATGTTAGCCTGATAATGAAACAGGC
>PGFW01034837.1:0-10175 GCA_003123925.1 Haematobia irritans | reverse complement strand
TAATGTTTAAAAATTATTTCGTGACAAACTTACCCACATAGAAGAATAGATGCTATTTAACCCTTTTCACTACCAAATAAATCTAATGTAAAAACTTTATTTTCTTCTGTTTTTACGTGCTTACTAACAGAAAGGTAGGAACAAAATATGTAATTTTGAAAACCCCCTCAATTACTTCAAGAGCTTTATGAGCTTGTTTGAAAACTGATCTGAATTGCTGATAAAATGCCTTACGCTATAATAAGGCGCTATTTTGGCCTATAATCTTATTTCAAAGGTATGGAAAAAGTACAAAAAACAGAACCTCGTAAAAGCTATCAGCCTATAGTTTTGTATAAATGTCAATTTACTAGAAACATACAGTACTAACATATTGTCTCCAGTCTTGTGTATTTTCGTTATCTTGTTTAAAGAAAAGATTATATAAAAATGTATTTAGACCGCACTAATATGGACCAACTATTTATAGGCTTATTTAGACTAAAGGCCTCCTAACTTTAACAGACATCGAGAAATAAATCGAAACTAATGGGAAAAAGAATTTAGGTGTCTTTTTCGAATGTCCTTCTGAGTGGGACATCGGCAAGTGAAAGGGTTAATATTTTTGCATTAAAATTTATTAGTATTGGGAACAAAAATCAATTAAAAATTAAGTAATAAAATTAGGATTTATAATTACACACACAATCAGCAAACACGCAAATAATTATCAATAATATATCTTCATTTAAAATCTTAATTGAATTTCCAAAAAATATTCCATTAAAAAAAGTAATTGATGCAATTAATTCTTTTAATAAAAACAAAATCAATCAAACATTGATTGAAGAAGTAGCATTTTTAATTATGACCAATTAATATTTTATTATCTAATTAACATTGGTGTAGGATTTTATGTAATGTTCGTGGTTTTGAAGGATTTTTACTAAAAATTAATTGGATTTGTTAATTTCGTTATTAAATGAAAAAATATAAAAAAAAAATAAATTGAATAAATTAAAAAAAAAACTATTTCCATGGTAAAATTTACACCCTTTCAACCACTGCTGCGTGCTGGTTTAGGTATAATAGTTTGTGCGTTTGCTATGTAACGCCAAAGGTCCAGTCTAAAGATACACATTTTTGATACTGATCTGTTAAAATTAAATTTTAAATCTATTTTTGGCGGATAAACCGTCTAATACTGCCTGAATGTCTGTCTATTCGTTCCGGTTTGGTTGTTCATGTATTTTTGTTGTCTGTAAACATTTATTTTTATTTATTTATTATTATTAATTTTAATATACTTAATAAATTACTAGGAGTACTAAGCATACTAGGAGGACTATCCACACTAGGTGTGCAACAGTACAGCTCGGCTGTTTAAGGTCGAACCATCCTTCAAAATTTGGCATCAGTCGGTTTTTACTTACGGACTGAAAAAACAAATCTCTATGAGCTTGGAAAAAAAAAAGCATTTCAGATTATGCATATAAATGACCATGACATTTATCACGGATCTCGTCATAACTGACATAGATTCGATTGCTCCTATTAGTCTGTTTTTTGGCTAAACAACAAAAAAAAAAAATATACCATATTAATACAAAATATTAGCCAAATCGGATTCAGATATAAATACACCTGAACAAAATATTTCTCGCTGGCAGACGAAAGATTCATGACTTTAAAATACGAATCGCGAATTTTGGCCTAGCAATAGAAGACGCATTTCTCTGGATATAAAGGCTTTTTTCCTTGTCCAAAAGTCGATCACACTTTTCAATGGAAGTCATTTGTGCCCTTCGATTTAAAATGGGTATCATAACATGAAATAAATTTTTTTTGGACTAAGTCACTTGACTTTGAAATTATCTTTAAAGTTTTGTTGTGTTTTTGCTTCCTGACTACTTAACTAGCAAGAAAGTGGGGTTCAAAAATAGGACATATTTTTCAAGCACTTATTTATTAAAGACTTTTTTATTGAACATATCATAATTTCACTTTGAAAGTCGAGTCTGAATTTGAATTTAAGTTCTCGTTATTACGTTTTTAAAGACTTGGACAGCATATGAAGAAAACAGCTTAACAAACTGAGAAATTAAATTTGTTTCTAGAATGAAGGTAAGCCAAACTAAATTAAAGAGCAATTGTGGTCTTTATTTGCTCCTTACTTGAATTCTGTGCTCTTTGGTTTGAAATCAATACCAAATCATTAGTTTTTTACAGACAAAGTCTTACTGGAACAGACATGCCTTTTTTTAAGTACTATAGCACCCCCCATATATGGTCTTCTCCAATATGCACCAACTTATATGCCCAATGGCCAGGAGTTTGATATTGATTGCTCTAAAATTTTTGTCAAGAGAGTACAGGCTATTAGGTATTGGTTATGTCTGCCATATTGGTTAAACGTGCGTATTTTAGTTCTATGCTCCCATATATATCCTTCGGCCTGATTTATCACTCTCTTTCTCTGCGGGTTAATTTTTAACGAAGAATTTAACTCTCCAAACTTGTCAATTATTATTATATATAAGCCAGGATGACACAGATATGTCGCCTACAACAGCTTAAAAGTTTTTTGGCTACCTTGGTTGAAATGGGATGTTATATATGATTATATTTGCACCCTCAAAAAATAAAATCTCCTTCTGTAACATATTACCCCAAACATTATTTGCTTCAAGCATATATATTTTCAGGATTGGGTCCAAACAAAAATTATTGGTTTGTATTGGGTTCAAACATTTAGTTTCACCTTAGGGCTCACTGGTAGAAAAAAAAAATTTTTAATGAATTTTTTTTCTAACCAGTGTATGCCTAGAAAAAAATTTAATTGAAATTTTCTTGTGTGGATATATTTTTAAGGGCGCCAATGGTTACTTCCATTATTCTACTTGCAGCATACCTCTAGGTCTCTCTTTCTAAACACATATATTTTATGGCGCTATTTCCAATAATATATGGTTTGCATCTAAAGCATATTATTTTACAAACATTTTATCTCCCAACATTAATATGTTCTCACATATTAACATATATGTCCCAAACATGTTATGTGAAGTTTATGACACATATATGCTTGCACTTTAAAAAATATTGTGTTAAAAAAAATTTGAGTTCCAACATTAAATGTTTACCCAACTATTTTTTCGTCCCGTGTGATTTTGTTATAGCTGGGTAGGCTGGGCCGGACTATTGCCTGAATTTTTCAAAATGATTTGCTTACAATTTGCTGAGAAGTTTGTCCTCGATATCGAAATTTTGTGTCAGTAATATCTCATCCAAAAATTTGGAACTTCTGCACCCTCAAAAAAAAATCGCTTCTCTAACATATGTTCCAAACATATTTTGCAGAAGCCACATATATTATTGGATTACTGACCGAAACATAATATGTTTGTTTTATTGGTGAGCATTATTATATGTTTGGAAGCATTTGATGCATAAATAGTAATGCTTGGAGGAATTCCTCAAGAAGATTCCTCATTCCCTCATATTAATTCATCACGAAATTTTTTGATCTCGCACTTCTTTTTTCTAGCTTAATACAAATATGCTGTTTTTTTTTTTAAAATGACTATTCTCCTTGCGTTCGAATGTATATTTCTCTTTATTTTCCGAATACTCATTCTAATATTCAAATAAATAATATTTAGACTTAAGCATATTACATTTTTGGGCCTTATCATGAACAGTTTTCCGAAACTATATACAGCGGTTTTCACAGAAATTGCATCCTCATTTCATTCTCGTTGTGTTATTTGATATCTTTTTATTCAACCTTCCCGGTTTCCATCTCTATTTCTTTATCTATACTAAACTCTCTTCTCTCTCTCTCTCTCTCTCTCTGTCGCTCTCTGAATAAAGTTATCACAACATATATATGTTTTACTCGAAATTTGTAATTCATATATGTACACATTCACACATATCATTTTTTTATGAAACTTCTGCCCCAAACATAATATATTCTACATCTTTACTATATATCTCCCAACATTTTGTGTTTGTTTAGGGACACATTACATGTTTGCACTTAAATATATTGTGTTTAAAAATTGTGCCCGAAACACATTTTTGTTTTATATCGGACAACATATGACAAAAACATATTTTTCTAACAGTGTGGAGATAGCCTTCACTTCACACAAAATTTTTTAGAGGTGATATCTTAAAATGATTCGTTTACGGGCTTTTCCCAAATAAATTTGAATTTAATGAGTATAATAGTGGAAATAAAAAAAAAAATAAAAACACACCGATCCATTTTTTAGGATTAAGGTGGGTATTAGTTTCGAGTTTAGCCGCTAAAATCGTCATTTTTTCACGATTACTTTTCTTTAATAATCCATTTTAAGGAATACAAACTTTATTAAAATTTGCTTTGGGCTATTCCTTACCAAGTTGTAATGAAATATGCAACAAATATGTATAATTTTATGCCATTTTTTAATGATTTATTTTTCACTTTTAGTGAAAAAAATGACGATTTTAGAGGCTAAACACGAACTTAATACCATCTTTAGGCGGAATTTTCCATAATATGTGTCAATATTGATCGAAATGTCTTTTCATAGATGTAGAAACCGATAAAGTAAACAAAAACGTAAAACAGCCGTATATACTTGTTTAGTTTGTATTCTACAAAGAACCCTTAATAATTTACAATTTGAATATATTTGTGTCAAAAGGAAAATATGCTTAACACATTTCATATAAATATAGTTTGATATACTCTATCTTTTCTCGCCTCTCTTTGATTCTTAAATCATACAGTGAAATATCTCAAATTTGGACACTCTGAAAACCGGACATCTCCCAAACTTGGACAGTTATCTGGGGACGTGTGCTATATTAAAATTAACCTCTCATACACGCAGAGAAGAAACATGATTGTCACAATCATAATCGAAGAGCAAAATAATATGATAGGAGCTATTTTTGCGGCGACCATGTAACATTTTAACCTGCAACCATGTTGGCTCAGTGAACATGGTTCTAAGAAAAATGTAATTGTCCTCATCTAAATGTTATTATATTGATAAAAAAGATTTGTTTGAATGAAAAGACAATGGTCACGATTTAAAATGTTATGGTATTCATTAAAAATGTTTTTCTCCTAGTTAAAAGCACATGGTCACAACCTAAAATGTTTTGATCTTTATGAAAAAACTTTTTTCATCGTCGAAAAAAGGACGCCACTTGAGAAAAGAAAACACAAAATTAACTTTATTTGTTTGTTTTTATTTATTTATAAACTAATTCATTGTTTATTTGTCGTTCAAGCAATCATCATATATTTTTACACACTCTATTTTATTTCAATTTCAACAATAAGTAATTATTCCATATTTACATCGTGCGCATCAAATGTACAAACGCAGACATCATGTAACTGCAAATAAAAATAAATGATACCATATAGCAAAATGCAGAACAAAAAACAGGTACATTTTTTCAATTACACTTTCCTTTTTTTGTGTTCACATAAAACCACGTGCCACTTCTGAATAAATAAATTAACACAAAACACAGTAAATCCGTATTCTCCGTCCATTCCAAGAAACAATCAACACACGACTGACGCGCAAAATGAAAATCGTGTGTACCTGCTCAATGTTTTTATAAAATTCTGTTCGCTGCAAACAAGTTAAAAAATTAAATGGTCACGAAAAAAATGTAAATGGTCTTTATGGCCATGTAATGGTTCTAGACATGTCTATACTTAACCTATAAAAATACTTTTTCCCTGTCAAAAAGTAAAATAAAAAAATTGAATGGTCAGATACATGATTTTCCCGACCATTTAATGGTCTCAAATTCTATCATTTAAATGATAGAACATGTTTGCGGTATTTGAGAACCATTCAAATGCTTATTGCCACCATACATTTTTTCTCCGCTCGAAAACTTTTTTACAAAGACAAAATACATGGTTTTCGCGGCAATTTATGCTCTAGCTAAGCATTAAATGGATGCGGCAACCATGTCCAAACATGGTTTTTCTGTGCGTGTACCTGGACACCTATCGAATGTGGACAAAATTTTGGCGACCGTGGGTGTCCACTTTTCAGAGGTTTCACTGTTTAATGTTTACGTCGGTGTGTATCAAGTATACATTTTTCCTATTTACGTCGAGAATATTATCGGATATATTTAAAATTCCATGAATTTTGAGATATTTATTTCATCTGACTTGATTATTGTATTGACCGTAACAACAGTAAAATCACCAGGAAAGGAAATATTAGTTAATTTTAGAAAATTTTAACTAAACTGTATTAGAAACTCAGATTTCACCAAGACAAATAAATAATTAAATAAATAAATAATAAAGTAAATAATTTTCGACTAATTCAAGAAAATTTAGAAACATAATTATTATTTTTCACTTATTAAAGAAAATTTTGTAGTTTGAAGGAAAAAATTAGAGTTAAAAATTTCAAAAATGTCTTTAGTGCCATACGAAGTCAAGATGGGTGCATTTGTAGTAAAATTTACAATTTGTTTATAATTTTTTCCTCGGTTTTAGTTAATTTAACTAACGTACGCAAACAATTAATAAAGTCTTGGAAACTTTCTTTGAATGGAATAATTCCATGAACTAAAATAGAATTAAATCGGTTTTAGTGAAATATAGGGTTCACTTTGTTTATAGTTAATCTAAACCTAATACACTGATCACCAGGCTTACCCAAGAATGCCAGGCGATGATCATGAACATCTCCATTGTATCGCGTGCATTTCTAGGCTACTGCCATGTACTCTGCTGCTAGTCGAAATACAAAATTATTGGTTAAGGTAGCAACAGTCACAAAAAAACGAGCTGCAACAGCCACAACAGATTCACAACCTATACCGTACATCTGTCCAATGGAAATATGCTAGTTGCTATTCGTTTTTATGGCTTTATTGCATGACTTTTGCTGCAACTGAATTCATTTGCCCAACGGTCGTTGAACGTCGCGGTTTATTATTTAGCCCAAATACGAGAATTACCAGACAAAATTATCGTGTTATGGGCCGGTAAAATGTGCCAGCTTTGCTTATACACATGCTACAAACAGACAATTCGTAGTACTCCCAAGCGGAAGATTGTTCAGAACCATGTTATGTGTGTGTGTGGCACAGATTTTCTTTTGCAAATATGTCAGACACATAAGAAGTAATCTGGCATTTACGCACTACTCTCCTCTAAATAGGCTTACAACTTACGCATTGTTAAAAGGTGGTGCTGGTGGTTGCCCTCAACCAACTCTTGTAGAATATATTCGGGGCAAGTATAGGCCAAGTAACGCGAACGAATATTTCCCTCCGCCTCTTGATGATTTTCATGAAGAAGTGCAAATGATTATAGATAATGTTTATAACCGGTACCAGTCTGTGGTACAAGGTATTACAAGCCCGTTTCTATGTTTGCAACACCTTGAAGTAGAACAGATATATACATGGTGTCTTTGGCAAATAGGGTCAGGACCAGCCCCTGAGTCGATCTAGACATGTCCGTCTGTCTGTTATAGAATCAAATCAAAGTCTAGGTAGCAGTTTTTGTCCAAACGACTTCAAATGTTGGTCAGAATATAACCCTACTGATTTTGGTAGAAATCGATTCAAATTTAGAAATATTTCGCCCGGAAAAAGAAAAGAGGTTCCTTCTCGTCTCATCTCAATAGCTCGGATCTCAATCCGCTGAAATTTTGTTCCTGAGACATTTTGGAAAGTAATGTTGGCACTAAACATACCAACAGTGTTGGCAGTATTTTCCTGGCTCTTTTCGCCAAATTATGATGATTTCGTCCCCAAAAATTCCAATTTAAATTAAAATTCCTCACAAAAAATCCCCAATACATTTTGACAAGTATTTTTTTTTAATTAGTAAGTAGTAGTGAAAATTAGTAATAATTTAAAAATTAAAAAAAAAAACTTGAAATTTTTATCAGTCCGTGCTTGCAAGCTGCAATAAGATCAAGATTTTACACCAAGATAAGATAGACAGCGTATGATATCGGCCGTGAAGTTCGGCCAGGCGAAGCTTATGTACGTCCACCATGGAAATTTCTTTCTTCTGAAAACTGTTTATCCACAATCGAATTACTTGGGTTGCGGTACACTTGGCCGATGGCAAAGGTATCTTAAAACTTCCTAACACCGTCTTCTAAAATTGCAAGGCTAAGTCCATTCGCTTTGTATAATATTAAACTAAAAAGGCCGATAAATAGCTATTTTAATTAAGTTTGACACATTTTTTATTATAGAAAGAAAATTTTGACAAAATTCTCTACCAGACATAAATTCTTGGCAAAATAAAATTTTGACAACTTTTTTATCAGAAATAAAATTTTGACAAAAAATTTTCTATAGAAATAAAATTTGACAAAATTTTCCTATAGAAATAAAATTTGACAAAATTTTCTATAGAAACAAAAATTTTATAAAAATTTCTATATATAAATCAAAATTTTTGACAATATTTTTCTATAGATTAAAACAAATTTTGGACAACTTTTAATAGAAATTTAAATGTTGACAAATTTTCTATAAAGAACAAAATGTTGGTAAAGTTCCTATAGAACCAAATAATAAACTTCTTGGGCAAAATTTTTTCTACGCTCACAAATAAAAATTTGGTAGACTTATTTTTGGGCTCGAGCTAGCAACCATCAAAATCTATACAAAAAACGGAGGAGAGAGAGAGGAGACGTTATATGAGTTGATATACGAAGCCAAATAACTACCAAAATTATTTAAATAGAATATTTTAGGAACTTTACAAATTATAGAAATATATTAATCAATTTTTATCATATATTAAAGTTTGTCAAAGTTTGACATAAGAAGGATTTTGTAATTTTGTTTTAATTTTATTTTTATTTTAGAAAATATAGTCAATTATTATTTCTATAAGAATTTTCAATTATTATTTCTATAGGATATGTCAACATATATTATTTATAGCCAATATATTTATGTAGAGAATTTTTTTTATTTTTTATAAATTGATTAAATTATTGGTCAATTATAATCATAAATGTTGATCACTTAATTAATACGATTTAATCGGCATAATATTAGTTAATATCATACAATAAAAGAACATTGACACAAGAATTAAATTATAGCATCGCAAAGAATAGTACACAGCAACCCAAGACTTCGATTGTTGGATAACAGTTTCAGAAGAAGAATCATGGGTGGAGGGTCATAAGCTTGGCCTGGCGACTTCGGCCGTAATAACAGTGTCATATCTTGATCTTGTGTTAAAATCATTGATCTTATTGCGCTTGCAAGCAGGATTGATAAAATTTCAAGTTTTTTTTTTTAATTTTAATTATTCTAAATTTCACTATACTTACTAATTAAAAAAAAAATACTTGTCAAAATGTTGGGGATTTTTTGTGAGGAATTTTATAATTTAAATTGGTAATTTTTGGGGACGAATCATCATAATTCTGCCGAAAAGAAGCCAGGAAATACTGCAACACTGTTGGTATGTTTAGTGCCACATTACTTTCCAAAATGTCTTCAGGAACAAATTTCAGCGGATTGGAGAATCCGAGCTATTGAGATTAGACCGAAGAGAATCTTTTCTTTTTCCGGCGAAAGAATATTCTAATTGAATCGATTTCTACCAAAATCAGTAGGGTTATATTCTGAGCCAACATTTGAAGTCGTTTGGACAAAAAAACTGCTACCTAGATTTGATTTGATCGTCTATAAAAGAAAGACGGACATGTTAGATCCGAGCTCAGGGGCTGTCCTGACCCTATTATGGCCAAGACACCATGTATCTTATCTGTTTTACTTCAAGGTGTTGCAAACATAAGACACGGGCCCTTGCTAATACCTTCGTACCGACAGACTGGTAGCGGTTCATAAAATTACTATAAGCATTTTGCCACTTCTTCATGAAAATCATCAGAGGCAGCAGGGAATTATTCGTTCGCCTCCTTGGCCTATACTTGCCCGCGAATATAATTGCTACAAGAGTTGGTTGAGGGCAACAACCAGACACCTTTTAAACATGCGTATAGTTTGTAGAACTATTTAGGAGTAGATAGTCGTAAATGCCAGATTACTTCTTATGTGTCTGACATATTTGCAAAAGAAAATCTGTGCACACACACACATAACATGGTTCTGAACAATCTTCCGCTTGGGAGTATACGAATTGTCTGTTTGTAGGCATGTGT
>PGFW01034834.1:23404-37931 GCA_003123925.1 Haematobia irritans | reverse complement strand
TGGTGTTATTTCTCAGTGTTTCAAAGCTTCTCTATATAAACAGGAGGTCCCTTGTCACTCAGTGATAAGAGAGAAGATCAGCACTATGATATCATAATGGACAGAATAGTCTAAGTGAGCCTGAAATAAGGAGCTGTCACTATACCTAACCTAACCTAAGCGTTATCTTCCCGTATACCGATTTGGACAACAATTTTTACATTTCTAAAGCACCTCTAGATATAAAATTTAAATCAGCTAATGCCCTGGGGATGAGTCTTTTTAGACGTACAACATGCGTTCGACGGAAAACAAATACTACCCACACATATATACCTTGTCCTAATATCGTATTTAACAAAATGCCAATTTTACGTAAAAGTAAACACTGACCACTCTGAAATGTCCCACAGGATAGTGTTCTCGGTCCAGTGCTTTACACAATATTTACTTCGGATATGCCAGTTTCCAATGAAGTTGGTTTCGTTGCTACCTATTCGGATGATACTGCAGTACTTAGCATCCAGGTAAATTGTTAAATTAAAAAGCTTCGCATCTAGTAGAAGCCCTGCCAGTGTACATTCGCATAGTGCCTTGAAAACTTGAGGTATGAAAATTGTGCGAGATTAATCTAACATTAATTTCGACCCTTCCCGTAAGTCGACGCAACAGTTATCAATAATTTCTCTAAAAGTATATATAGATACATGTAACCCCGAATGGAAACTATCCTCGTGACTTCATAAATGACGAAAATTTATACACTTGGAAAATCACATAGTTAAAAATGAAAACAAATAACACTTTTAGCATAAAAGCGAAAACAAACTCTAATTAGACTGAAAATCCTAATAAGAGTTGAAAACAGTACTTTTAATATAAGGTAATTTTCCCCATGAAAACCTCCTTGACATATTGGAATACAACTTGTCGGGTACAGCAAGTTAATTCTAGTTCTGAAATATTGCAGAGATACCAGTCAAAAACTCTACGAATACCCAGCAAAAAAATTTTGGGAGTTACTTCTGAAGGCACTGACTTTAAAAGCACTTTCCAAAAATTTCTCCCAAGAGGGTGTTCTTCATTTTTAACTTGACCGGAAGTCTTCTTAATTCAAATTTTATAACTCGATTTTTTCATTTTTTTAATGCGCTAACCTTCAACTTTTTTCTTATTACAATAGGTTAAAAAAACATAAGTACCGAATTAACGAAATCGGTTAAATTTATTACAGATTTTGGTCGACAAAAATTGGATAAATCTATTCTGGAAAAATTCGGCACAAATTTTTGAAAAATATTTGATGACAAAAGTTCACACCAAGCGTTTAATGCAATTAAAAAGTCTAAAAATTTTAAAAATATTTTACTTTGGCAAAATATCACAATATTTTTTTTTTTTATTTACATACAAACAGCTGAATTTTTATCAACACTTAAGAAGGGATGCGAATTCATGCAACGGGCTGTTGAAATAAGTTAAAAACATCCTTCTATGACAAGCCCATGTTAAATTCATCGCTTCTTCGCTTCCGCTATCAAAAAGAAAATTTTCAGTACTTTTGGGCGAAGCTTTTTGCTGGGTAATACTTAATGCTCCATGGTACATTTCCAACAAAACTATCCAGTGATTATCTTAAAATTCCCAACTGTTAAGGTAGAAATCAGAAGTGTTTCTGAAAAACTATTTTCAAAGACTGAGCGGGGACCTCGCTCAACCCATCGGCTATTTGTATTACTGGATGACACATTCAAAAACCAGTAAGGCTAAAACGACATCACAATCTCCCCTTTAGAGCCTAAAATAACTACTGAGATATTTTTAAAACTAAATAATGAATTTCATTAATCAACATATGTAAATTACTGTAATTGTTGTTGTTGTATTACAGTTGGTATTCAACAAACTCTGTTATTTTTGTAAATGAATTATTTACTATTGTTCTATACCCTCCACCCATCCACGATGGGCCAAGGGTAATTAACTTTTCATTCCGATTTTGTAACACATCTGATAATACTGTCTAACCAAAAAATAATACTGTACCAGTAAATTTACGTCTTAGGCATCCGTCGAATCGACTGTGTGAATCAGCTAACTTCCGAACGAAACAAGCTATCGACTTGAAACTTGGCACAAGTAGTTGTTATTAATGTAGGTCGGACGGTATTGCAAATGGGCCATATCGGTCCACTTTTACGTATAGCCCCCATATAAACGGACCCCCAAAATTTGGCTTGCGATTGCTCTAAGAGAAGCAAATTTCATCCGATCCGGCTGAAATTTGGTACATGGTGTTAGTATATGGTCTCTAACAACCATGCAAAAATTGGTCCACATCGGTCCATAATTATATATAGCCCCCATATAAACCGATCCGCCGATTTGGCTTGCGGAGCCTCTTGGAGGAGCACAATTCATCCAATCCGGTTGAAATTTGGAACATGGTGTTAGAATGTGGTCTCTAACAAACACGAAAGAATTGGTCCCTATCGCCCTATCGGTCCATAATTATATATGGAGCCCCCATATAAACCGTTCCCCAGATTTGATCTCCGGAGCCTCTTGGAGGAGCAAAATTCATGCGATCCGGTTGAAATTTGCAACGTGGTGTTAGTATAAGCCTGCTAATAACCATGCCGAAATTGGTCCATATTGGTCTATTGTTATATATAGCCGATCCCCAATCACACAAAAATTGGTCCATATCGGTTTATAATCATGGTTGCCACTCGAGCCAAAAATAATCTACCAATATTTTATTTTTATAGAAAACATTGTCAAAATGTTATTTCTATAGCAAATTTTGTCAAAATTTTATTTCTATAGAACATTTTGTCAAAATTTTATTTCTATAGAAAATTTTGACAAAATTTTGTTTCTATAGAAAATTTTGTCAAATTTTATTTTCTATAGAAATTTTTGTCAAAATTTTACTTCTATAGAAAATGTTGTCAAAATTTTATTTTGTTATTTTGCCTTTTTTAGTTTAATATATACCACGTATGGACTATGTGGTATATATTACGGTGTTAGGAAGTTTTAGGATACCTTGCCATCGGCTTCAGTAGAAGTTTCTACGCAATCCATGGTGGAGGGTACATAAGCTTCTTAAGGGTACATAAGCTTGTTCTTAAATGAACAGATTGTAAATAAAGTGGTTTAAAACAAAATCTCCCTCATAATGAGTTGTCATATGTAACATCACGACTTTGTCTACGGTTCAAATTTGGTCAGGTATGTAGTTAATTCTAGGTACCTAGGGATACCTAGAGAGAGTTTCAAATAGAGAGATTGTTTATTTGAAAATATAGTGTAATATCACCCGAGTGAGAAACGTATGAAAATAAGCAAAATTGGGCATCTATTTAACGATGGACATTTATAAGTACCCAATTGATTGTCAAATGGATTGCCGCAGCATTTGGAAGATAGCTTAGTTCTAATGAGATTGACGTTACTTTTCGGTTTTAACGGTAAGGACTCTAATGCATTGCGAAAAGTATACGTGCTTTGTCGTCGCCAAACTAAACACCTATCCTAACTAGCACAGCCTCAAGAACACGCTCCTGAATTCTATAACCAATGTTCTTAGATGTACATTTGAAACTTTATGAGCATAGTGTGTCATGTAAGTAAAGTTGTTCTTTTCATTTGACTGAACATGTTTTTTTTTCGTTTTGTTTTTCTTGCTTCTTTTGCCTTTTGTCTAGTCTTTCCTTTAGTATTTGGCGTCATTGTAGACTGTATTTAACATCACTTATGAGTATACGAGAACTCCTTGTCGTCATGGCCATATCCTTAGTATTAGTTCTTGTTGTTCTATCCCCGACCCGCAATGCAAAGGACATGCAAAGTTTATCATCAAATTACATATTGTAAGTTTATTTTAGTACGTGGTGTAATGCGACTGTGGCCCGGCCAGCTGTAGCCAATCCAAGGAAACACTAAATATACTTACTAGCATACACACACACTCACTCACTCACTATAGAAGATCAAAAGCCAACAGAACGTAAGTAAAATCTTAAACAATAATAACTACAGGTTGGCTCGATAAGTCCCCGGTTCTGACACATAGATGGCGTCTCTAGTATTAAATGCATATCTAATTTTTAGTATAGTACCACCTTCAAATGATTCTGGTCAAAATTTGACGTCTATAAGTCAATTAGGTTGTGAGAGTAGGCGTCTTTTGTGAAGCAACTTTTGTTATTGTGAAAAATTGGAAAAAAGGAATTTCGTCGTTTTGATAAAAATACTGTTTTTCTGAAGGGAAAAAATACGGGTGGAAGCAAAACTTGGCTTGATAATGACAGTTTCCGCGACTTCTGCCCAGGGAAATCAACAATAATTGATTGGTATGTAAAATTCAAGCACTGGTGAAATGGAGCACGGAGGACGGTGAACGCAGTGGGACGGCCCGAAAGAGGGTTGGGATTCCGTCGAGAAAGCATTTCTCTGAATAATTTTTAAATCAAATAAAAAAATAGATCTTTGAGATTTCCAGACTGGATGGACCATAAAATTGGAGGGGACAGCCGGTGTTTGACTCAGTAAGGGACGAAAGTGTCCGCTAGCATATTGCGTGATCAGCGCCTTAAAGTATCAAAGGACGTGTGCGTTGTCATGCACTCTTTGACTCACAACGTCTTCATCCTGTGGCTTTAACTTTTTGTTATTGTGCGGGACAGCTTCTTGTGTGCTGGAACTTTCAGATGCGGTGCCGCGTGTAACTTAGCGTAGCATAATGAAATCCGCTTGACCAAAAACACGACACACGTGTGTTTGTTGTATTGACTCCTGGACGTTGACTTAGCAGCTGTTAACTCGTAACCCACCCGCTGGAAGTTTTTCTCCGGTCCGCCAGTATGTGGACCAATTGGGTGTGGTGGATGCCAACATATATCTAAATGGCTCATCATTTAAAGCTTGTCCTCTTAAAGTGGGTTTCCACCATTTGACATGTGACTCGGCTGGAGTTTGGATAGCGTCCTCGTGCTTCTGAATCGACTTCGAGGACGTTTCTCTTAGTACCTTCGAAGATTCATTTGTTCCAGCGTGGCGATTATTCAACTGTAATTGGCTCCTCTTCTGAACTCTTTTTGTGGTGGTAGTCTGCAAAGCATCGTTTTTCTGCTATGGGCTCTCATGGATATATAGACCTTTCTTCTTATAACTCTGCTATTCGCGATTGTTATAGGCCACATAGAGGCGAACATGACCATTCATTCTAGTGCCGGCTTTACTCCTATTTTTATTTTTACTGGCCTATAGCGCTTCAGTTTTGCTTTGTAGTTGGTGTTGGCCTCAGAGGTGTCGGGCAATCGCGGCCATAACGTTTACACGTAATGAGAGCATTAAAATAGTGTATTTTTGATACATTTCCCATTACATCGGACAACGCACGGTGCAAAGTTCATCATGGAAGACGGACAGGCAACAATTCTATGAATTTTCCGGCCTTTATCTGCGCGATCTAGTGCGGCTTGTCTCGTTCCATCTCATTGTAAACGCCGTAATTACTCCAATATTTCCTCGTGCTCCCCAGCCGCTTTTTTCTTGTTCTCTAGATCCTTCAATCAAGGCTTATACTTGATCGCCAGTGTTGGGGAGAATATATTTTGAACTTTTTTGCTTTGTTTGAAATGCAATAATCTTGCCTATGATAATATATTTGTGTTTTTCTGCTCGTGCCCCTCTCGTCATAATCTGAGTTTCTCGATTTCTTTATTTTTAGTATATGGCAGTCAATAAGTAAAACTTTTTGGGTGTATCTTCACCATATATGCACACTCTGAGTCGTACTATTCTCAAAACTTGGCTTCTGTTTGCTATATTGAAGAAAATTGTTGTTCTCATTTCTCCATCCATTCTCACTTTTTGCGGTTTTTCATAAAGGTCACCTGGGTATTTTAATATAAAGTCGGTGTAGCGCTTGGATTCCGTACCTTTCCTTTGCATTAATTTCAAGGTTGTTTGCTTTTGCTCCTTTATATATAACCGGTGTCTTTGGACTTTCTTTTTCCCAATTTTGAGCCCTTGTTTATTCTATATTGCTTAATATTTATAACCGATATTCAAGCTAGGAATTTTCAATTCCTTGACTATTATAAATGTTTGATTCTCTTCTCGTCTAGTTTTATTTCTGGACTTAGGGACTTACGTTTGGCAATCTCATTGTTTACTGTTTAAACCCTACAATTAAGGTACTGTTATTGTTTCATCCGAAAGCAGTACCTGATACTGCTATATATGTACATAGAGAATAATGTGTTATAACACGAATACTTGCAATTCCAAAAACTTGGCTTTGGAATCTTGTATATGGCTTTAATGAAAATATTGGAACAAACCTTCATTGTCTGAGTTTAGTCCAAAACCCTTCATTACATTCTTCCGCACCGCCTTAAATTCAGCCAACGGAAACACCCTGCTACGATATATCTACATTTCGGTGGTAAACTTGGTTGATATGTTTCCTCTCCTTGAAAAGTCGTAGCAATTTCAGTTGCGATTGTTGGTTTGGGATTGAAAACGTAGGAAATTCAAACTGGTTTTTCACTTAATTGTCAGGAATCTTTTCATGCAATTCGCTTATATTGGGGCTCGAAATTGCTGCCAAAAAAGGGATTATTTGCAGGCTTTCGGCTTTTGCCTTGGACTCTGTAAGCGCATTTCAATAAAGGTTTTCGATTTTTCCTATTGTTCTGGTAACGCCAACTATTACCCACAGTTAAAAAAGCCTTCAATATTTTGTATTTAAAAGTTATTTTAAATAGCTTGCATCTAATTTTAGAGCACAAAAATTGTCATGCATATATTTATTAATACATATTCATAAAATCTTTGTTATGAAACTTATACTTATAATTTTGTTCTTCATCAGGTATTTGAGTAACAATCTGCTTTATAATTATTTAATGTAAAATCAGTACCTATCAGCTGATATCGAAGAACAGGAACAATACCCAACAGATAGATTTTTCTTTGATGAAGGATTGTCTGATTGAAAGATGATAATTTCTTGCTTATCTATTTAAGTAGTTAGTTTAATTTACGTTTTTCACTGGTGTTCATCTACCTGGTATATTTGAACGTTTTTTCGCGCATTTTACCTTTTAGGACAGCCAATTTGTGACAGTAGCTAACAAAGGAATCATAATTTTGGGCATCGGGCATGACATATTCTCTTGGACTTGGTCTCATGAGCTGCCCCAAAGGTTCATAAATAACAAAGCAAGAAGAGATTTTTAGAGATTTTACTTTGAGCTCAATAAACGCTTCTACTAGGGTTGGCTCGACTGTAAAATTTTGCGCAAGAATTCCAACCTCACAAAGAATCCGTGGTTTTTTGATCAAACAAATGCTAATTGTACGTCCATGAGTAGTGAGTCAAATTTGTAATGATAAAAATACATTTTAAATTGGGCGCTTACCGTAGTGAAAGAGATAGATGACGGGTCAAATGATAAATAATACTATGGGAAGTCCAATTATCGAAACTTGCGCCTTTTATATTATTTCTCTATGTGCATTTAAAAATATGGTCGGTAAGCGGTCCGAATCACTTTTTGTCGGATGGTGTTCGTGTGATGATAGTATAATAGTTTTGGCTTTTTCACGTATTATAAGGTTTATAAGATTTTACGGATAGTATTCACTCTTCGTATTGGTGAAGAACCAATGCGAGTCTTGAATCTGAATATAAAGAGCAGAAGCGGTTCTCTGATACTAGTTTGTTGATCTCGCGCATCGCGAAAATCCTTGAAGTAGCTATCATACTCGGCGTCGCTAAAGCTTGGCCAAGATGCAATCGGCGAGGTAAAGTTCCAAATCAAACTTTACGTCATATTTCAAAGAATCGTATGATTAATGAATTTAAATGTATTTTGCGTGGAATGTTCTGTCGATAGCAGGTAGAGTTTATGTGGATGGCATCTGTTTCGTAAACAGAAAGGCGGATTTGCTTTCGGTTAACCAATTCGCGGAAAACCGGGAAGCCTGTGAAGTAGAATTATCTCTGTATAAAAGAAGTTTTGTGTTGCGAAGTTAAAGTATTCACATGCGGGAAAACCATCTCACGAGCGTGATGCCGTTTCAAAACGCCTGGACACAGTGGAGTGCATCAAGTACCAACGTTGATTTTTTCCGTCTAAGCACAACGAAACATTGTCATCGCGAGCCAGGCTAGACGATCGATCTGCACTCTATGAGAAGGTTAGTGACTCCAAAGTCGCGTTTGGTACCTTTGCAAAAATGGAATTATTTCTAAACTGAGAAGAAGCGCAAGTGGATTCGTGAACGCGGATAAGTCGCTGATAACGTTTTATTGAAGGAAAGAATTTCGCTGGATTGGAAAAGATTGTCCTGAGTTACTTCGTAGACGCCGTGCTGCTGGGTGTGATTTCGGAGAGTTTTTATAAAGGCGCATAGGCAGCAACCTTATTTACCTTTAGAAGATTTCTGGTAAAGAACTCGATGGCAGACCTTTCCCCGTTTCAGGCTTAATGGACGAGCACCACCGCTATGATAAAATTTCTCCTATCCGTCATGCTGACTATACTATAGCGCTTTGCGGCTCTCTGTTGAAGCAAGGATGTTTTTTTCAATACGGCAAATAGGAGTGGAGTGGGTTTAGAAAAGGCTTTGAAGCATACGTATCTTTTTATAGTCACTATAAACCATAATCTCGTACAGAATTTCGCATTGGAGAAAATGTAGACTACGCTCTGAGTTTTGCATTAGTTCAGTACTTCTGCTTACGCATTGGGTGGCTTGCAAAAGCTTTTGTGCATTGGGTTTTGAGGGCTTAGGGCTTGTCGGCGGGTGTGTTTGGATTAGGAGTCTCTCCAGGTTTTCTGTTGCAGCCCGTCGAATGAGTCCTGGAAACCGACATCAATGTTTTTACTACTAATTGGCTTCCCAATCCAACACGGATAAAGCGCTAAACTCCGGCGTTAATATTAAACTATTCAAAACTGGCTTTAAAAAACATGGGAACTATTCCCTTGCCGCGTTTTCTAAATCAAAGTCTTTTCGGGATCCAAACACGTAAGGGCTTGATGTGACATTGATTGGTAAAGGCATGGCAAAAAGTTAAGAATTTACCATAATTGGGAAAAGCGGGATTGCTTTTCTTTCAAGGCGCGGGAACTTTTCACAATCTTACTGGCTTCTGGTATGCACAGATAGCAATTGGCCATAATTATGACTACTCTTGGTCTGGTCTATAGAGACTTAAAAAGCGGAGGTTAAAATTTAATAGGGCAACGTGCAGATTAACGATTAAGAGGGACTATCTTTGCGTATTTTTTAAGAAGGCTTTTTCGTTTTTTTTCATG
This sequence comes from Haematobia irritans, assembly GCA_003123925.1. Classification (NCBI taxonomy): domain Eukaryota; kingdom Metazoa; phylum Arthropoda; class Insecta; order Diptera; family Muscidae; genus Haematobia; species Haematobia irritans. Next base: position 28,608 of record PGFW01034834.1, on the reverse strand, counting down.
CCAATAAACTATGTGTCGGAGATTTGAGTGATTTTTAGAAAATTCTAAACGTATTGCAACAAGCTTTCGCCTATTGATTTTCAACCTCTCTGGAGAGTAATAGAGATGAATACTTTCACATTGCTGGGAGTTGCCAATGTCCTTTTTCGCAAGACACTTTAAGAAGGCATTTGCAGATTTTCTGATGTTTTGCCAAAAAGATATTCCCAAAGAGTTAAAAATGCGAAATTTCTGTCTTTTCGTCACTTCTTTTTTCGGGCACTGATGCAACTAGTAAAATTTATTTACGTCCGTAGGACCACCAAAGATGGAACCAGGGCTAAGTCTTTGCGAGAAAATGGTTAAGGTAAGTTTTCTAAACGTCTTTCAAACAGCAAAAGAAAAAGGTGTTTTTTTTTATTTCCAAAACGTATCAAACGAACTTTCTCAAGAAAGAGCAAAAAAAAACCTGTGTTTGTTTCTTGATATGTGTCTTTTGGTGATAAGCAAGTAAACGGTTTTCTGCCTATTTTTCCGATTGTATGAAAAACAAACGGTTTGTGTGTTCTCGGTGATCGCTTTGTGTTGCGGGAATTATGTAGCGAGAGAATTTTACAATTTTCAGTTTGCTTTGGATCTATTTGACACAATGTTTCCACACAAGGATTTTACCATATTAAGGCCATTGGTGAGTGGTACGCCGCCACTTCTGGCGTGGCATAGAGTAGGTTTCTCTCCAAGGGCAACGTTAGTAATCGCCTCACTGCATGGGAAAAACACAACGGTATCGCCTGAGAGCTCCCCATTATGAGTCAGAAATGATTGTGGAATATGCTTATAACTGGAGACTAATCAGATTACCTAAGAGGAAACGGAACGCATATAAGATATAGACACGTGACTCTCAAAAAAAAATGGGCTGCAAGCTTGAGTGCTCTTATGGCATTAGGATGATGCCACGGCTGAAATATTCCTGTGCTTATACTTTGCGGCTGTGAACTGTTTCAATAGAGGATATTTATGTTGGAAAATTATTAGCCAGGGAAAAACTCTGTGGTGTAGACAGAATTCCTTGAGTGTTCATGGATGTCTATATATAGCGTTAGACTGGGTCCCTTTCGGGCAATTGTCGGGATTTTGTTAGAAATATTCCGCGATAATGTCTTCCCTTTCTACCATTGCGTTGATATGGTTTATTTACTTCACATTCCTTGACTTTTTTATGAGTCTGACGAGATATAATGAACTAAGAATTAATGAAATTTCATTTCTTTAAATGTTTTGTATTTGTCTAGTTGATAAATAATTTCTCTTTCAGCATGTTATTTTTGATATACCGCGTATTCTCTCTGTTTGCCTTTGTGTGTGTAAAGCACCCTTCTGTATATTTTTTTCCTGTATGGACCGAATTTTACTTTCCTAAAGCTATTCATTCTCTGTGCGTCGTGGAGTGGATCCCATATGTTTTATACTTCAACTCTTCTCTTTTGACTATTAAGGAGGTGTGCAAAGATAGGTAGCCCTCTCGGTCATCTATACTAATAATGGTTACTCGCCCTTTATCAATTTGTTGTTGTATAATTGTTATTTTTTTACGCATTATCTAACGAAGGGTGAACAACTTGGCTGTATGAGGTGTTCATTCTCGTTATTCTAGGAAAGATTTTTACTCATTATCTTCACATTTCATTTATTTTCCAAATTTATGTTTCTAGAAGGATTTCTCCGTGTAAACTATTGCTATATTCATAGCATAGATAATCCACTATGTTTGTACAGACAATTTATTTCCTTCTTATTGACTCATAGCTAGGTATATGAAATTCTCAGTGATTGTTGTTGAAGTATATGTGAACTCACAACTTTCTGTGATACTACTACGTCTTAAGTCGCATTTTGTCGCAATCGAGCCTTCCATTCATTTTGATATCCTTATTTGTTTAACTCCCAATGCAAAGTCCCATTATCTTGAAATACTTTCAGTGTTCGATTGGCTGTTCTTTTAAACCACTCTTGTTTCTCTTGGGTCTCGCGGGCTCGCTCGCTCGCGTCGGGCGCGTCTTATTGATGCTATCTCTCTTCGGCCTTGCATTATTGCAGTGAAGCTGGCTTTTACCATATTCACTAACGTTATCTCTCGCTCTTTGCAGGTAATTCTTTATCCGAGATATTTTTTGTTGGATCTGCTTTGAAGTAATTTTACTATCGCACTTTTGGATATATCATTGATTCAGAGCTCGCTCGCCTTGGTTGTCGGTTTTTTCCTGTTACTTTTCACATGTTAAATTATGTTCATTTTTGTTCTCATTATTAATCTTCGCTCGATATGCAATTTCGGGAAATGGATAAACAATATATGACAACCGTAGTTCAAAATTTCGCACCGATTAACTTGAAATTTTGCACAGAGAGTACATTGAACATTTTAATATTTGCCAAATTTGGTCAAAATTGTTTCAGGTTTTGACAAAACTCCCATATATCATTTACCTATTTGGTTAAAAGTGGCTAATCGGGTTATTTCACCTTTTTCAACAGATTTACATTCTTGTAAATCTGTTAGAGTGCAGATATTGCGCAGCGTATCGGCCATTGTTAATTTCGTCAATTGCAGCAATTGGACCTCTAGTACAACGTTTTACGTGAGAAGCCTTTCGAAGTACTGCTGGTGCAAGAATTGAAGTCGACCGAAATACCGCAATGCAGAATTTTTAGTGAATCCGAAGATCCACTTTTTTTATCGAAAATTTAACGAAGCTAATTTTTGGCTTAACGAGTATGTGAATAAGTAAAACCGGAGTGAACATCAGTCAGAGTACGGTTTGTGTGCTTCTTAAAGATGATGCGAATCGTAAGCTCTACTATGAGATTTTTTTTAGATTTTTTTTGTTCAAAATGCAGGATCTTGACTTTCTACGGGACGGTTCCATATACCACACAGCACACGTAACAATGGATTTATTTAAAGGCGAATTCGGTAAATATTTTATTTCACGTTCCGCGTCGTGCGATTTAACAATGCCTTTAGATTATGTTCGGTAGTATTCAAGCGAAACCTCTCCGAGATGCAGAAATAAGCTGGGTGCATCGTCTACAACCTGCATCGAGCCGAAATATCGATTACAATGAAGTAGTACTCCAAACATCGCGATGATAAAAATAATCGGCGAAAGCCGGATCCGGAGGCTGTACACGACGATGCTGACGAAGTTTGACTGCGTGTAATGCGACCGAACTACGTCAAAGCCGACTACAAGCGCTCCGGACAGGATTTATACGGCAAAAGGCAAGGGAAAGGTACAGATATATTCAGCACATAAAATGTCAAAGTCCAAGAAATATTCGGTTTGGAAGTCATCTGTACTGGGCTTGAAAGCGATTTCAATAGCTTCCGGGACTGTCAACCAAGGAAATTTACGTGAAACGAGTCTTTAATACGACGTTTGCTGCCTTTCCGAAGAAACACGGTGTTCCGTACTTTTGGCTGATTATGGTATCTTTGCCATTACGGTAAAAGCATGGAGTGGTACGCGCCACCAACGTGCAGGTGGTTCCAGGACTAGAACCCCCCGACGCAGGCTCCCCCAATTGAGGAAATACTGGGCTTTGTCAAGCGGAACCTAAGAAAGACCAAAATGCTAGGACGAGCGCAGTTCAAGGAAACTGGCTTAGCTGGCGAAGAAGGCTTGGCAAGTGTCTGTCAAATCTGATTGCAGGTGTCAAGCGGGGCCGGCAATTCGGATTTGAAAAGCGAAAGGCCTAACTGAATATTTTCCTGAATTATTCAATTGAACTGGAAAAAATTAATGATTCTTTAATAAACATTTCACCGATTTTACACCGTTTCCCTGACAATTTTGACCGCTCACCTTTAGCTTGCCCGTTGAAGGAAATGTTACTCGTTCTTTAACAAAGGAGTAATTACATCCAAGGACTCTGACCAACAAGATCAACTCGAAAATTAATTTGTAAAGATATGAATATATAGAAAATTTTGTCACATTTTATTTATCCAATTTTGCAAAATTTTATTTCTATAGAAATGCGTCGAATTTTTTTTAGTCTGTATTGAGCACATTTGTGATCAAGTCTAGTCGCAGTTTTGTCAATCGCTTCAAATCTTGTATTTGTTTTTACATATAATAGCCTACGATTGGTTGCATCGGTTCACAATTTACAGAGACCCCGTATGATATGTCTTTCGCCTGATTTGCCATCAAGTGGCACCAAATGCCATAGTGCTTGCGATTTACGAACATTTTTCACAGGGGTAAGATAATATCTCAATGAGCATGTGCAAATTGGTGAAATTCGGTTCTACGATTTAAATAAGCCTTCATATATGTCTCGCATCGATAGCAACTCGGGAATGGCATAAATTATATAGACACACCGTAATAGTTTTCGCCACGTTAACTTTGAAGTTTCGACAGAGGTAGATTGAACATTTTATATATGCAAATTTGCAAAATTGTCCAGGTTTTGACAAAGCTCCCATATGATCATTTACTATTTGGTTAAAGAGCATCGGGGTTATTCCCTTTCAAACAGGATTACATTCTTTAAATCTGTTAGAGTGCCGATACAGCTGCGCAGTGTTGAATGATGATTTCCGTCATGTCTCGGTCGCCATTTGTTAAATGGCTAATCGTAACTCAAATTATATATCCTTGAAGAATATTTGCTATTAAATGAGAATTATTATCATGCGCTATGTAGAAGCTGCTCTAAATGACATCGTCCACAAATTCAGCGCGTCGGTTGTTTAAGCATTTGGTACTGCCTCCTCTCCTACAATCTGTTGAAATAGGCTCCATTTTTGGCTGGGTAGCTTTTGTTGCCGTGAACGAAACCCACTACCTTTCATTAGCTTCTTTACTGCATTGAATGTTGCAATAACGTAAACGATGTCATAAACTAGTTTGATATTCGTTTGCGTTAATTGCCCGATTATGCACTTCAATGCACTGCCTATTTTATTGTAACCAAAAAGCGTAAAAATTTAAACTCTACTGCTGAAGTATTTTTTGGGTCTATGAGATGATTATGATATGAATAGATGGATTTTACACAAAATTCAGGATACTTGACTCTGACATGGTGGTTTCAACGGACGGTTTCACATACCACACACACGTAACAAGGATTTATTAAAAGTCGATTCGGTGATGAAGTTCCTATTTCACGTCGCGTCGTGCGGATTTAACAATGCTTTAGATTATGTT